>OFHU01003147.1:0-27741 GCA_900245905.1 Lacerta viridis | reverse complement strand
CCGATTTGCGTGACTGCGATTTGGCAGCAGCACAACACCAAACTAAGCGCAGGAAGTGTGCCTACACCATGGCACCCCCACAAGACCAAACTAAGTGAAGGAAGCATGTCCGAAGGTGGCTCTTCTGCTTTCTGTGCAAAGTAACCAGAAAGCAGCACGTTGGGCTACGTTTGGACTTCCTAGGTTTCCATCTACCCGATTTGCGTGACTGCGATTTGGCAGCACCACAACACCAAACTATGTGCAGGAAGCGTGCCTACACTTTGGCACCCCCACAAGACCAAACTAATTGAAGGAAGCATGTCCAAAGGTGGCTCTTCTGCTTTCTGTGCAAAGTAACCAGAAAGCAGCACGTTGGGCTACGTTTGGACTTCCTAGGTTTCCATCTACCCGATTTGCGTGACTGCGATTTGGCAGCACCACAACACCAAACTATGTGCAGGAAGCGTGCCTACACTTTGGCACCCCCACAAGACCAAACTAAGTTGAAGGAAGCATGTCCAAAGGTGGCTCTTCTGCTTTCTGTGCAAAGTAACCAGAAAGCAGCACGTTGGGCTACGTTTGGACTTCCTAGGTTTCCATCTACCCGATTTGCGTGACTGCGATTTGGCAGCACCACAACACCAAACTATGTGCAGGAAGCGTGCCTACACTTTGGCACCCCCACAAGACCAAACTAAGTTGAAGGAAGCATGTCCAAAGGTGGCTCTTCTGCTTTCTGTGCAAAGTAACCAGAAAGCAGCACGTTGGGCTACGTTTGGACTTCCTAGGTTTCCATCTACCCGATTTGCGTGACTGCGATTTGGCAGCAGCACAACACCAAACTAAGCGCAGGAAGTGTGCCTACACCATGGCACCCCCACAAGACCAAACTAAGTGAAGGAAGCATGTCCGAAAGGTGGCTCTTCTGCTTTCTGTGCAAAGTAACCAGAAAGCAGCACGTTGGGCTACGTTTGGACTTCCTAGGTTTCCATCTACCCGATTTGCGTGACTGCGATTTGGCAGCACCACAACACCAAACTATGTGCAGGAAGCGTGCCTACACTTTGGCACCCCCACAAGACCAAACTAATTGAAGGAAGCATGTCCAAAGGTGGCTCTTCTGCTTTCTGTGCAAAGTAACCAGAAAGCAGCACGTTGGGCTACGTTTGGACTTCCTAGGTTTCCATCTACCCGATTTGCGTGACTGCGATTTGGCAGCAGCACAACACCAAACTAAGCGCAGGAAGTGTGCCTACACCATGGCACCCCCACAAGACCAAACTAAGTGAAGGAAGCATGTCCGAAGGTGGCTCTTCTGCTTTCTGTGCAAAGTAACCAGAAAGCAGCACGTTGGGCTACGTTTGGACTTCCTAGGTTTCCATCTACCCGATTTGCGTGACTGCGATTTGGCAGCACCACAACACCAAACTATGTGCAGGAAGCGTGCGGACACTTTGGCACCCCCACAAGACCAAACTAATTGAAGGAAGCATGTCCAAAGGTGGCTCTTCTGCTTTCTGTGCAAAGTAACCAGAAAGCAGCACGTTGGGCTACGTTTGGACTTCCTAGGTTTCCATCTACCCGATTTGCGTGACTGCGATTTGGCAGCACCACAACACCAAACTATGTGCAGGAAGCGTGCCTGGACACTTTGGCACCCCCACAAGACCAAACTAAGTTGAAGGAAGCATGTCCAAAGGTGGCTCTTCTGCTTTCTGTGCAAAGTAACCAGAAAGCAGCACGTTGGGCTACGTTTGGACTTCCTAGGTTTCCATCTACCCGATTTGCGTGACTGCGATTTGGCAGCACCACAACACCAAACTATGTGCAGGAAGCGTGCCTACACTTTGGCACCCCCACAAGACCAAACTAAGTTGAAGGAAGCATGTCCAAAGGTGGCTCTTCTGCTTTCTGTGCAAAGTAACCAGAAAGCAGCACGTTGGGCTACGTTTGGACTTCCTAGGTTTCCATCTACCCGATTTGCGTGACTGCGATTTGGCAGCACCACAACACCAAACTATGTGCAGGAAGCGTGCCTGGACACTTTGGCACCCCCACAAGACCAAACTAAGTTGAAGGAAGCATGTCCAAAGGTGGCTCTTCTGCTTTCTGTGCAAAGTAACCAGAAAGCAGCACGTTGGGCTACGTTTGGACTTCCTAGGTTTCCATCTACCCGATTTGCGTGACTGCGATTTGGCAGCACCACAACACCAAACTAAGCGCAGGAAGCGTGTGCCTACACCATGGCACCCCCACAAGACCAAACTAAGTGAAGGAAGCATGTCCAAAGGTGGCTCTTCTGCTTTCTGTGCAAAGTAACCAGAAAGCAGCACGTTGGGCTACGTTTGGACTTCCTAGGTTTCCATCTACCCGATTTGCGTGACTGCGATTTGGCAGCACCACAACACCAAACTATGTGCAGGAAGCGTGCCTACACTTTGGCACCCCCACAAGACCAAACTAAGTTGAAGGAAGCATGTCCAAAGGTGGCTCTTCTGCTTTCTGTGCAAAGTAACCAGAAAGCAGCACGTTGGGCTACGTTTGGACTTCCTAGGTTTCCATCTACCCGATTTGCGTGACTGCGATTTGGCAGCACCACAACACCAAACTAAGCGCAGGAAGCGTGCCTACACTTTGGCACCCCCACAAGACCAAACTAAGTGAAGGAAGCATGTCCAAAGGTGGCTCTTCTGCTTTCTGTGCAAAGTAACCAGAAAGCAGCACGTTGGGCTACGTTTGGACTTCCTAGGTTTCCATCTACCCGATTTGCGTGACTGCGATTTGGCAGCACCACAACACCAAACTATGTGCAGGAAGCGTGCCTACACTTTGGCACCCCCACAAGACCAAACTAAGTTGAAGGAAGCATGTCCAAAGGTGGCTCTTCTGCTTTCTGTGCAAAGTAACCAGAAAGCAGCACGTTGGGCTACGTTTGGACTTCCTAGGTTTCCATCTACCCGATTTGCGTGACTGCGATTTGGCAGCAGCACAACACCAAACTAAGCGCAGGAAGTGTGCCTACACCATGGCACCCCCACAAGACCAAACTAAGTGAAGGAAGCATGTCCGAAAGGTGGCTCTTCTGCTTTCTGTGCAAAGTAACCAGAAAGCAGCACGTTGGGCTACGTTTGGACTTCCTAGGTTTCCATCTACCCGATTTGCGTGACTGCGATTTGGCAGCACCACAACACCAAACTATGTGCAGGAAGCGTGCGGACACTTTGGCACCCCCACAAGACCAAACTAATTGAAGGAAGCATGTCCAAAGGTGGCTCTTCTGCTTTCTGTGCAAAGTAACCAGAAAGCAGCACGTTGGGCTACGTTTGGACTTCCTAGGTTTCCATCTACCCGATTTGCGTGACTGCGATTTGGCAGCAGCCACAACACCAAACTAAGCGCAGGAAGTGTGCCTACACCATTGGCACCCCCACAAGACCAAACTAAGTGAAGGAAGCATGTCCGAAAGGTGGCTCTTCTGCTTTCTGTGCAAAGTAACCAGAAAGCAGCACGTTGGGCTACGTTTGGACTTCCTAGGTTTCCATCTACCCGATTTGCGTGACTGCGATTTGGCAGCACCACAACACCAAACTAAGCGCAGGAAGTGTGCCTACACCATTGGCACCCCCACAAGACCAAACTAAGTGAAGGAAGCATGTCCGAAAGGTGGCTCTTCTGCTTTCTGTGCAAAGTAACCAGAAAGCAGCACGTTGGGCTACGTTTGGACTTCCTAGGTTTCCATCTACCCGATTTGCGTGACTGCGATTTGGCAGCACCACAACACCAAACTATGTGCAGGAAGCGTGCCTACACTTTGGCACCCCCACAAGACCAAACTAATTGAAGGAAGCATGTCCAAAGGTGGCTCTTCTGCTTTCTGTGCAAAGTAACCAGAAAGCAGCACGTTGGGCTACGTTTGGACTTCCTAGGTTTCCATCTACCCGATTTGCGTGACTGCGATTTGGCAGCACCACAACACCAAACTATGTGCAGGAAGCGTGCGGACACTTTGGCACCCCCACAAGACCAAACTAATTGAAGGAAGCATGTCCAAAGGTGGCTCTTCTGCTTTCTGTGCAAAGTAACCAGAAAGCAGCACGTTGGGCTACGTTTGGACTTCCTAGGTTTCCATCTACCCGATTTGCGTGACTGCGATTTGGCAGCAGCCACAACACCAAACTAAGCGCAGGAAGTGTGCCTACACCATGGCACCCCCACAAGACCAAACTAAGTGAAGGAAGCATGTCCGAAGGTGGCTCTTCTGCTTTCTGTGCAAAGTAACCAGAAAGCAGCACGTTGGGCTACGTTTGGACTTCCTAGGTTTCCATCTACCCGATTTGCGTGACTGCGATTTGGCAGCACCACAACACCAAACTAAGCGCAGGAAGCGTGCCTACACTTTGGCACCCCCACAAGACCAAACTAAGTGAAGGAAGCATGTCCGAAAGGTGGCTCTTCTGCTTTCTGTGCAAAGTAACCAGAAAGCAGCACGTTGGGCTACGTTTGGACTTCCTAGGTTTCCATCCCGATTTGCGTGACTGCGATTTGGCAGCACCACAACACCAAACTAAGTGCAGGAAGCGTGCCTACACTTTGGCACCCCCACAAGACCAAACTAAGTGAAGGAAGCATGTCCAAAGGTGGCTCTTCTGCTTTCTGTGCAAAGTAACCAGAAAGCAGCACGTTGGGCTACGTTTGGACTTCCTAGGTTTCCATCTACCCGATTTGCGTGACTGCGATTTGGCAGCAGCACAACACCAAACTAAGCGCAGGAAGTGTGCCTACACCATGGCACCCCCACAAGACCAAACTAAGTGAAGGAAGCATGTCCGAAGGTGGCTCTTCTGCTTTCTGTGCAAAGTAACCAGAAAGCAGCACGTTGGGCTACGTTTGGACTTCCTAGGTTTCCATCTACCCGATTTGCGTGACTGCGATTTGGCAGCACCACAACACCAAACTATGTGCAGGAAGCGTGCCTGGACACTTTGGCACCCCCACAAGACCAAACTAAGTTGAAGGAAGCATGTCCAAAGGTGGCTCTTCTGCTTTCTGTGCAAAGTAACCAGAAAGCAGCACGTTGGGCTACGTTTGGACTTCCTAGGTTTCCATCTACCCGATTTGCGTGACTGCGATTTGGCAGCACCACAACACCAAACTATGTGCAGGAAGCGTGCCTGGACACTTTGGCACCCCCACAAGACCAAACTAAGTTGAAGGAAGCATGTCCAAAGGTGGCTCTTCTGCTTTCTGTGCAAAGTAACCAGAAAGCAGCACGTTGGGCTACGTTTGGACTTCCTAGGTTTCCATCTACCCGATTTGCGTGACTGCGATTTGGCAGCACCACAACACCAAACTATGTGCAGGAAGCGTGCCTACACTTTGGCACCCCCACAAGACCAAACTAAGTTGAAGGAAGCATGTCCAAAGGTGGCTCTTCTGCTTTCTGTGCAAAGTAACCAGAAAGCAGCACGTTGGGCTACGTTTGGACTTCCTAGGTTTCCATCTACCCGATTTGCGTGACTGCGATTTGGCAGCACCACAACACCAAACTATGTGCAGGAAGCGTGCCTGGACACTTTGGCACCCCCACAAGACCAAACTAAGTTGAAGGAAGCATGTCCAAAGGTGGCTCTTCTGCTTTCTGTGCAAAGTAACCAGAAAGCAGCACGTTGGGCTACGTTTGGACTTCCTAGGTTTCCATCTACCCGATTTGCGTGACTGCGATTTGGCAGCAGCACAACACCAAACTAAGCGCAGGAAGTGTGCCTACACCATGGCACCCCCACAAGACCAAACTAAGTGAAGGAAGCATGTCCAAAGGTGGCTCTTCTGCTTTCTGTGCAAAGTAACCAGAAAGCAGCACGTTGGGCTACGTTTGGACTTCCTAGGTTTCCATCTACCCGATTTGCGTGACTGCGATTTGGCAGCACCACAACACCAAACTATGTGCAGGAAGCGTGCCTACACTTTGGCACCCCCACAAGACCAAACTAAGTTGAAGGAAGCATGTCCAAAGGTGGCTCTTCTGCTTTCTGTGCAAAGTAACCAGAAAGCAGCACGTTGGGCTACGTTTGGACTTCCTAGGTTTCCATCTACCCGATTTGCGTGACTGCGATTTGGCAGCACCACAACACCAAACTATGTGCAGGAAGCGTGCCTGGACACTTTGGCACCCCCACAAGACCAAACTAAGTTGAAGGAAGCATGTCCAAAGGTGGCTCTTCTGCTTTCTGTGCAAAGTAACCAGAAAGCAGCACGTTGGGCTACGTTTGGACTTCCTAGGTTTCCATCTACCCGATTTGCGTGACTGCGATTTGGCAGCACCACAACACCAAACTAAGCGCAGGAAGTGTGCCTACACCATTGCACCCCCACAAGACCAAACTAAGTGAAGGAAGCATGTCCAAAGGTGGCTCTTCTGCTTTCTGTGCAAAGTAACCAGAAAGCAGCACGTTGGGCTACGTTTGGACTTCCTAGGTTTCCATCTACCCGATTTGCGTGACTGCGATTTGGCAGCACCACAACACCAAACTATGTGCAGGAAGCGTGCGGACACTTTGGCACCCCCACAAGACCAAACTAATTGAAGGAAGCATGTCCAAAGGTGGCTCTTCTGCTTTCTGTGCAAAGTAACCAGAAAGCAGCACGTTGGGCTACGTTTGGACTTCCTAGGTTTCCATCTACCCGATTTGCGTGACTGCGATTTGGCAGCAGCACAACACCAAACTAAGCGCAGGAAGTGTGCCTACACCATGGCACCCCCACAAGACCAAACTAAGTGAAGGAAGCATGTCCGAAGGTGGCTCTTCTGCTTTCTGTGCAAAGTAACCAGAAAGCAGCACGTTGGGCTACGTTTGGACTTCCTAGGTTTCCATCTACCCGATTTGCGTGACTGCGATTTGGCAGCACCACAACACCAAACTATGTGCAGGAAGCGTGCCTACACTTTGGCACCCCCACAAGACCAAACTAAGTTGAAGGAAGCATGTCCAAAGGTGGCTCTTCTGCTTTCTGTGCAAAGTAACCAGAAAGCAGCACGTTGGGCTACGTTTGGACTTCCTAGGTTTCCATCTACCCGATTTGCGTGACTGCGATTTGGCAGCACCACAACACCAAACTATGTGCGCAGGAAGCGTGCCTACACTTTGGCACCCCCACAAGACCAAACTAATTGAAGGAAGCATGTCCAAAGGTGGCTCTTCTGCTTTCTGTGCAAAGTAACCAGAAAGCAGCACGTTGGGCTACGTTTGGACTTCCTAGGTTTCCATCTACCCGATTTGCGTGACTGCGATTTGGCAGCACCACAACACCAAACTATGTGCAGGAAGCGTGCCTACACTTTGGCACCCCCACAAGACCAAACTAAGTTGAAGGAAGCATGTCCAAAGGTGGCTCTTCTGCTTTCTGTGCAAAGTAACCAGAAAGCAGCACGTTGGGCTACGTTTGGACTTCCTAGGTTTCCATCTACCCGATTTGCGTGACTGCGATTTGGCAGCAGCCACAACACCAAACTAAGCGCAGGAAGTGTGCCTACACCATTGGCACCCCCACAAGACCAAACTAAGTGAAGGAAGCATGTCCGAAAGGTGGCTCTTCTGCTTTCTGTGCAAAGTAACCAGAAAGCAGCACGTTGGGCTACGTTTGGACTTCCTAGGTTTCCATCTACCCGATTTGCGTGACTGCGATTTGGCAGCAGCCACAACACCAAACTAAGCGCAGGAAGTGTGCCTACACCATTGGCACCCCCACAAGACCAAACTAAGTGAAGGAAGCATGTCCAAAGGTGGCTCTTCTGCTTTCTGTGCAAAGTAACCAGAAAGCAGCACGTTGGGCTACGTTTGGACTTCCTAGGTTTCCATCTACCCGATTTGCGTGACTGCGATTTGGCAGCACCACAACACCAAACTATGTGCAGGAAGCGTGCGGACACTTTGGCACCCCCACAAGACCAAACTAATTGAAGGAAGCATGTCCAAAGGTGGCTCTTCTGCTTTCTGTGCAAAGTAACCAGAAAGCAGCACGTTGGGCTACGTTTGGACTTCCTAGGTTTCCATCTACCCGATTTGCGTGACTGCGATTTGGCAGCACCACAACACCAAACTAAGCGCAGGAAGTGTGCCTACACTTTGGCACCCCCACAAGACCAAACTAAGTGAAGGAAGCATGTCCAAAGGTGGCTCTTCTGCTTTCTGTGCAAAGTAACCAGAAAGCAGCACGTTGGGCTACGTTTGGACTTCCTAGGTTTCCATCTACCCGATTTGCGTGACTGCGATTTGGCAGCACCACAACACCAAACTATGTGCAGGAAGCGTGCCTACACTTTGGCACCCCCACAAGACCAAACTAATTGAAGGAAGCATGTCCAAAGGTGGCTCTTCTGCTTTCTGTGCAAAGTAACCAGAAAGCAGCACGTTGGGCTACGTTTGGACTTCCTAGGTTTCCATCTACCCGATTTGCGTGACTGCGATTTGGCAGCACCACAACACCAAACTATGTGCAGGAAGCGTGCCTACACTTTGGCACCCCCACAAGACCAAACTAAGTTGAAGGAAGCATGTCCAAAGGTGGCTCTTCTGCTTTCTGTGCAAAGTAACCAGAAAGCAGCACGTTGGGCTACGTTTGGACTTCCTAGGTTTCCATCTACCCGATTTGCGTGACTGCGATTTGGCAGCAGCACAACACCAAACTAAGCGCAGGAAGTGTGCCTACACCATGGCACCCCCACAAGACCAAACTAAGTGAAGGAAGCATGTCCGAAGGTGGCTCTTCTGCTTTCTGTGCAAAGTAACCAGAAAGCAGCACGTTGGGCTACGTTTGGACTTCCTAGGTTTCCATCTACCCGATTTGCGTGACTGCGATTTGGCAGCACCACAACACCAAACTATGTGCAGGAAGCGTGCGGACACTTTGGCACCCCCACAAGACCAAACTAATTGAAGGAAGCATGTCCAAAGGTGGCTCTTCTGCTTTCTGTGCAAAGTAACCAGAAAGCAGCACGTTGGGCTACGTTTGGACTTCCTAGGTTTCCATCTACCCGATTTGCGTGACTGCGATTTGGCAGCAGCACAACACCAAACTAAGCGCAGGAAGTGTGCCTACACCATGGCACCCCCACAAGACCAAACTAAGTGAAGGAAGCATGTCCGAAGGTGGCTCTTCTGCTTTCTGTGCAAAGTAACCAGAAAGCAGCACGTTGGGCTACGTTTGGACTTCCTAGGTTTCCATCTACCCGATTTGCGTGACTGCGATTTGGCAGCACCACAACACCAAACTATGTGCAGGAAGCGTGCGGACACTTTGGCACCCCCACAAGACCAAACTAATTGAAGGAAGCATGTCCAAAGGTGGCTCTTCTGCTTTCTGTGCAAAGTAACCAGAAAGCAGCACGTTGGGCTACGTTTGGACTTCCTAGGTTTCCATCTACCCGATTTGCGTGACTGCGATTTGGCAGCACCACAACACCAAACTATGTGCAGGAAGCGTGCCTGGACACTTTGGCACCCCCACAAGACCAAACTAATTGTGAAGGAAGCATGTCCAAAGGTGGCTCTTCTGCTTTCTGTGCAAAGTAACCAGAAAGCAGCACGTTGGGCTACGTTTGGACTTCCTAGGTTTCCATCTACCCGATTTGCGTGACTGCGATTTGGCAGCACCACAACACCAAACTATGTGCAGGAAGCGTGCCTACACTTTGGCACCCCCACAAGACCAAACTAAGTGAAGGAAGCATGTCCAAAGGTGGCTCTTCTGCTTTCTGTGCAAAGTAACCAGAAAGCAGCACGTTGGGCTACGTTTGGACTTCCTAGGTTTCCATCTACCCGATTTGCGTGACTGCGATTTGGCAGCAGCCACAACACCAAACTAAGCGCAGGAAGTGTGCCTACACCATTGGCACCCCCACAAGACCAAACTAAGTGAAGGAAGCATGTCCGAAAGGTGGCTCTTCTGCTTTCTGTGCAAAGTAACCAGAAAGCAGCACGTTGGGCTACGTTTGGACTTCCTAGGTTTCCATCTACCCGATTTGCGTGACTGCGATTTGGCAGCACCACAACACCAAACTAAGCGCAGGAAGTGTGCCTACACCATTGCACCCCCACAAGACCAAACTAAGTGAAGGAAGCATGTCCAAAGGTGGCTCTTCTGCTTTCTGTGCAAAGTAACCAGAAAGCAGCACGTTGGGCTACGTTTGGACTTCCTAGGTTTCCATCTACCCGATTTGCGTGACTGCGATTTGGCAGCACCACAACACCAAACTATGTGCAGGAAGCGTGCCTGGACACTTTGGCACCCCCACAAGACCAAACTAATTGAAGGAAGCATGTCCAAAGGTGGCTCTTCTGCTTTCTGTGCAAAGTAACCAGAAAGCAGCACGTTGGGCTACGTTTGGACTTCCTAGGTTTCCATCTACCCGATTTGCGTGACTGCGATTTGGCAGCAGCCACAACACCAAACTAAGCGCAGGAAGTGTGCCTACACCATGGCACCCCCACAAGACCAAACTAAGTGAAGGAAGCATGTCCGAAAGGTGGCTCTTCTGCTTTCTGTGCAAAGTAACCAGAAAGCAGCACGTTGGGCTACGTTTGGACTTCCTAGGTTTCCATCTACCCGATTTGCGTGACTGCGATTTGGCAGCACCACAACACCAAACTATGTGCAGGAAGCGTGCCTGGCACCCCCACAAGACCAAACTAATTGAAGGAAGCATGTCCAAAGGTGGCTCTTCTGCTTTCTGTGCAAAGTAACCAGAAAGCAGCACGTTGGGCTACGTTTGGACTTCCTAGGTTTCCATCTACCCGATTTGCGTGACTGCGATTTGGCAGCAGCCACAACACCAAACTAAGCGCAGGAAGTGTGCCTACACCATGGCACCCCCACAAGACCAAACTAAGTGAAGGAAGCATGTCCAAAGGTGGCTCTTCTGCTTTCTGTGCAAAGTAACCAGAAAGCAGCACGTTGGGCTACGTTTGGACTTCCTAGGTTTCCATCTACCCGATTTGCGTGACTGCGATTTGGCAGCACCACAACACCAAACTATGTGCAGGAAGCGTGCCTACACTTTGGCACCCCCACAAGACCAAACTAAGTGAAGGAAGCATGTCCAAAGGTGGCTCTTCTGCTTTCTGTGCAAAGTAACCAGAAAGCAGCACGTTGGGCTACGTTTGGACTTCCTAGGTTTCCATCTACCCGATTTGCGTGACTGCGATTTGGCAGCACCACAACACCAAACTATGTGCAGGAAGCGTGCGGACACTTTGGCACCCCCACAAGACCAAACTAATTGAAGGAAGCATGTCCAAAGGTGGCTCTTCTGCTTTCTGTGCAAAGTAACCAGAAAGCAGCACGTTGGGCTACGTTTGGACTTCCTAGGTTTCCATCTACCCGATTTGCGTGACTGCGATTTGGCAGCACCACAACACCAAACTATGTGCAGGAAGCGTGCCTACACTTTGGCACCCCCACAAGACCAAACTAAGTGAAGGAAGCATGTCCAAAGGTGGCTCTTCTGCTTTCTGTGCAAAGTAACCAGAAAGCAGCACGTTGGGCTACGTTTGGACTTCCTAGGTTTCCATCTACCCGATTTGCGTGACTGCGATTTGGCAGCAGCACAACACCAAACTAAGCGCAGGAAGTGTGCCTACACCATGGCACCCCCACAAGACCAAACTAAGTGAAGGAAGCATGTCCGAAGGTGGCTCTTCTGCTTTCTGTGCAAAGTAACCAGAAAGCAGCACGTTGGGCTACGTTTGGACTTCCTAGGTTTCCATCTACCCGATTTGCGTGACTGCGATTTGGCAGCACCACAACACCAAACTATGTGCAGGAAGCGTGCCTACACTTTGGCACCCCCACAAGACCAAACTAATTGAAGGAAGCATGTCCAAAGGTGGCTCTTCTGCTTTCTGTGCAAAGTAACCAGAAAGCAGCACGTTGGGCTACGTTTGGACTTCCTAGGTTTCCATCTACCCGATTTGCGTGACTGCGATTTGGCAGCACCACAACACCAAACTAAGCGCAGGAAGTGTGCCTACACCATGGCACCCCCACAAGACCAAACTAAGTGAAGGAAGCATGTCCGAAAGGTGGCTCTTCTGCTTTCTGTGCAAAGTAACCAGAAAGCAGCACGTTGGGCTACGTTTGGACTTCCTAGGTTTCCATCTACCCGATTTGCGTGACTGCGATTTGGCAGCACCACAACACCAAACTATGTGCAGGAAGCGTGCGGACACTTTGGCACCCCCACAAGACCAAACTAATTGAAGGAAGCATGTCCAAAGGTGGCTCTTCTGCTTTCTGTGCAAAGTAACCAGAAAGCAGCACGTTGGGCTACGTTTGGACTTCCTAGGTTTCCATCTACCCGATTTGCGTGACTGCGATTTGGCAGCACCACAACACCAAACTATGTGCAGGAAGCGTGCCTACACTTTGGCACCCCCACAAGACCAAACTAATTGAAGGAAGCATGTCCAAAGGTGGCTCTTCTGCTTTCTGTGCAAAGTAACCAGAAAGCAGCACGTTGGGCTACGTTTGGACTTCCTAGGTTTCCATCTACCCGATTTGCGTGACTGCGATTTGGCAGCACCACAACACCAAACTATGTGCAGGAAGCGTGCGGACACTTTGGCACCCCCACAAGACCAAACTAATTGAAGGAAGCATGTCCAAAGGTGGCTCTTCTGTGAAGGAAGCATGTCTTTCTGTTTCTGTGCAAAGTAACCAGAAAGCAGCACGTTGGGCTACGTTTGGACTTCCTAGGTTTCCATCTACCCGATTTGCGTGACTGCGATTTGGCAGCAGCACAACACCAAACTAAGCGCAGGAAGTGTGCCTACACCATGGCACCCCCACAAGACCAAACTAAGTGAAGGAAGCATGTCCGAAGGTGGCTCTTCTGCTTTCTGTGCAAAGTAACCAGAAAGCAGCACGTTGGGCTACGTTTGGACTTCCTAGGTTTCCATCTACCCGATTTGCGTGACTGCGATTTGGCAGCACCACAACACACCAAACTATGTGCAGGAAGCGTGCCTACACTTTGGCACCCCCACAAGACCAAACTAATTGAAGGAAGCATGTCCAAAGGTGGCTCTTCTGCTTTCTGTGCAAAGTAACCAGAAAGCAGCACGTTGGGCTACGTTTGGACTTCCTAGGTTTCCATCTACCCGATTTGCGTGACTGCGATTTGGCAGCACCACAACACCAAACTATGTGCAGGAAGCGTGCCTACACTTTGGCACCCCCACAAGACCAAACTAAGTTGAAGGAAGCATGTCCAAAGGTGGCTCTTCTGCTTTCTGTGCAAAGTAACCAGAAAGCAGCACGTTGGGCTACGTTTGGACTTCCTAGGTTTCCATCTACCCGATTTGCGTGACTGCGATTTGGCAGCAGCACAACACCAAACTAAGCGCAGGAAGTGTGCCTACACCATGGCACCCCCACAAGACCAAACTAAGTGAAGGAAGCATGTCCGAAGGTGGCTCTTCTGCTTTCTGTGCAAAGTAACCAGAAAGCAGCACGTTGGGCTACGTTTGGACTTCCTAGGTTTCCATCTACCCGATTTGTGCGTGACTGCGATTTGGCAGCACCACAACACCAAACTAAGTGCAGGAAGCGTGCCTACACTTTGGCACCCCCACAAGACCAAACTAATTGAAGGAAGCATGTCCAAAGGTGGCTCTTCTGCTTTCTGTGCAAAGTAACCAGAAAGCAGCACGTTGGGCTACGTTTGGACTTCCTAGGTTTCCATCTACCCGATTTGCGTGACTGCGATTTGGCAGCACCACAACACCAAACTATGTGCAGGAAGCGTGCGGACACTTTGGCACCCCCACAAGACCAAACTAATTGAAGGAAGCATGTCCAAAGGTGGCTCTTCTGCTTTCTGTGCAAAGTAACCAGAAAGCAGCACGTTGGGCTACGTTTGGACTTCCTAGGTTTCCATCTACCCGATTTGCGTGACTGCGATTTGGCAGCAGCCACAACACCAAACTAAGCGCAGGAAGTGTGCCTACACCATGGCACCCCCACAAGACCAAACTAAGTGAAGGAAGCATGTCCGAAAGGTGGCTCTTCTGCTTTCTGTGCAAAGTAACCAGAAAGCAGCACGTTGGGCTACGTTTGGACTTCCTAGGTTTCCATCTACCCGATTTGCGTGACTGCGATTTGGCAGCACCACAACACCAAACTATGTGCAGGAAGCGTGCCTACACTTTGGCACCCCCACAAGACCAAACTAATTGAAGGAAGCATGTCCAAAGGTGGCTCTTCTGCTTTCTGTGCAAAGTAACCAGAAAGCAGCACGTTGGGCTACGTTTGGACTTCCTAGGTTTCCATCTACCCGATTTGCGTGACTGCGATTTGGCAGCAGCACAACACCAAACTAAGCGCAGGAAGTGTGCCTACACCATGGCACCCCCACAAGACCAAACTAAGTGAAGGAAGCATGTCCGAAGGTGGCTCTTCTGCTTTCTGTGCAAAGTAACCAGAAAGCAGCACGTTGGGCTACGTTTGGACTTCCTAGGTTTCCATCTACCCGATTTGCGTGACTGCGATTTGGCAGCACCACAACACCAAACTAAGCGCAGGAAGCGTGCCTACACTTTGGCACCCCCACAAGACCAAACTAAGTTGAAGGAAGCATGTCCAAAGGTGGCTCTTCTGCTTTCTGTGCAAAGTAACCAGAAAGCAGCACGTTGGGCTACGTTTGGACTTCCTAGGTTTCCATCTACCCGATTTGCGTGACTGCGATTTGGCAGCACCACAACACCAAACTATGTGCAGGAAGCGTGCCTGGACACTTTGGCACCCCCACAAGACCAAACTAAGTTGAAGGAAGCATGTCCAAAGGTGGCTCTTCTGCTTTCTGTGCAAAGTAACCAGAAAGCAGCACGTTGGGCTACGTTTGGACTTCCTAGGTTTCCATCTACCCGATTTGCGTGACTGCGATTTGGCAGCACCACAACACCAAACTATGTGCAGGAAGCGTGCCTGGACACTTTGGCACCCCCACAAGACCAAACTAATTGAAGGAAGCATGTCCAAAGGTGGCTCTTCTGCTTTCTGTGCAAAGTAACCAGAAAGCAGCACGTTGGGCTACGTTTGGACTTCCTAGGTTTCCATCTACCCGATTTGCGTGACTGCGATTTGGCAGCAGCCACAACACCAAACTAAGCGCAGGAAGTGTGCCTACACCATTTGGCACCCCCACAAGACCAAACTAAGTGAAGGAAGCATGTCCGAAGGTGGCTCTTCTGCTTTCTGTGCAAAGTAACCAGAAAGCAGCACGTTGGGCTACGTTTGGACTTCCTAGGTTTCCATCTACCCGATTTGCGTGACTGCGATTTGGCAGCACCACAACACCAAACTAAGCGCAGGAAGCGTGCCTACACCATTTGGCACCCCCACAAGACCAAACTAAGTGAAGGAAGCATGTCCAAAGGTGGCTCTTCTGCTTTCTGTGCAAAGTAACCAGAAAGCAGCACGTTGGGCTACGTTTGGACTTCCTAGGTTTCCATCTACCCGATTTGCGTGACTGCGATTTGGCAGCACCACAACACCAAACTATGTGCAGGAAGCGTGCGGACACTTTGGCACCCCCACAAGACCAAACTAATTGAAGGAAGCATGTCCAAAGGTGGCTCTTCTGCTTTCTGTGCAAAGTAACCAGAAAGCAGCACGTTGGGCTACGTTTGGACTTCCTAGGTTTCCATCTACCCGATTTGCGTGACTGCGATTTGGCAGCAGCCACAACACCAAACTAAGCGCAGGAAGTGTGCCTACACCATTGGCACCCCCACAAGACCAAACTAAGTGAAGGAAGCATGTCCGAAAGGTGGCTCTTCTGCTTTCTGTGCAAAGTAACCAGAAAGCAGCACGTTGGGCTACGTTTGGACTTCCTAGGTTTCCATCTACCCGATTTGCGTGACTGCGATTTGGCAGCAGCCACAACACCAAACTAAGCGCAGGAAGTGTGCCTACACCATTTGGCACCCCCACAAGACCAAACTAAGTGAAGGAAGCATGTCCGAAAGGTGGCTCTTCTGCTTTCTGTGCAAAGTAACCAGAAAGCAGCACGTTGGGCTACGTTTGGACTTCCTAGGTTTCCATCTACCCGATTTGCGTGACTGCGATTTGGCAGCACCACAACACCAAACTATGTGCAGGAAGCGTGCCTACACTTTGGCACCCCCACAAGACCAAACTAAGTGAAGGAAGCATGTCCAAAGGTGGCTCTTCTGCTTTCTGTGCAAAGTAACCAGAAAGCAGCACGTTGGGCTACGTTTGGACTTCCTAGGTTTCCATCTACCCGATTTGCGTGACTGCGATTTGGCAGCACCACAACACCAAACTAAGCGCAGGAAGCGTGCCTACACTTTGGCACCCCCACAAGACCAAACTAAGTGAAGGAAGCATGTCCGAAAGGTGGCTCTTCTGCTTTCTGTGCAAAGTAACCAGAAAGCAGCACGTTGGGCTACGTTTGGACTTCCTAGGTTTCCATCTACCCGATTTGCGTGACTGCGATTTGGCAGCACCACAACACCAAACTATGTGCAGGAAGCGTGCGGACACTTTGGCACCCCCACAAGACCAAACTAATTGAAGGAAGCATGTCCAAAGGTGGCTCTTCTGCTTTCTGTGCAAAGTAACCAGAAAGCAGCACGTTGGGCTACGTTTGGACTTCCTAGGTTTCCATCTACCCGATTTGCGTGACTGCGATTTGGCAGCACCACAACACCAAACTATGTGCAGGAAGCGTGCCTACACTTTGGCACCCCCACAAGACCAAACTAATTGAAGGAAGCATGTCCAAAGGTGGCTCTTCTGCTTTCTGTGCAAAGTAACCAGAAAGCAGCACGTTGGGCTACGTTTGGACTTCCTAGGTTTCCATCTACCCGATTTGCGTGACTGCGATTTGGCAGCAGCACAACACCAAACTAAGCGCAGGAAGTGTGCCTACACCATGGCACCCCCACAAGACCAAACTAAGTGAAGGAAGCATGTCCGAAGGTGGCTCTTCTGCTTTCTGTGCAAAGTAACCAGAAAGCAGCACGTTGGGCTACGTTTGGACTTCCTAGGTTTCCATCTACCCGATTTGCGTGACTGCGATTTGGCAGCACCACAACACCAAACTAATGTGCAGGAAGCGTGCCTACACTTTGGCACCCCCACAAGACCAAACTAATTGAAGGAAGCATGTCCAAAGGTGGCTCTTCTGCTTTCTGTGCAAAGTAACCAGAAAGCAGCACGTTGGGCTACGTTTGGACTTCCTAGGTTTCCATCTACCCGATTTGCGTGACTGCGATTTGGCAGCAGCCACAACACCAAACTAAGCGCAGGAAGTGTGCCTACACCATGGCACCCCCACAAGACCAAACTAAGTGAAGGAAGCATGTCCGAAAGGTGGCTCTTCTGCTTTCTGTGCAAAGTAACCAGAAAGCAGCACGTTGGGCTACGTTTGGACTTCCTAGGTTTCCATCTACCCGATTTGCGTGACTGCGATTTGGCAGCACCACAACACCAAACTATGTGCAGGAAGCGTGCCTACACTTTGGCACCCCCACAAGACCAAACTAATTGAAGGAAGCATGTCCAAAGGTGGCTCTTCTGCTTTCTGTGCAAAGTAACCAGAAAGCAGCACGTTGGGCTACGTTTGGACTTCCTAGGTTTCCATCTACCCGATTTGCGTGACTGCGATTTGGCAGCACCACAACACCAAACTATGTGCAGGAAGCGTGCGGACACTTTGGCACCCCCACAAGACCAAACTAATTGAAGGAAGCATGTCCAAAGGTGGCTCTTCTGCTTTCTGTGCAAAGTAACCAGAAAGCAGCACGTTGGGCTACGTTTGGACTTCCTAGGTTTCCATCTACCCGATTTGCGTGACTGCGATTTGGCAGCAGCCACAACACCAAACTAAGCGCAGGAAGTGTGCCTACACCATGGCACCCCCACAAGACCAAACTAAGTGAAGGAAGCATGTCCGAAAGGTGGCTCTTCTGCTTTCTGTGCAAAGTAACCAGAAAGCAGCACGTTGGGCTACGTTTGGACTTCCTAGGTTTCCATCTACCCGATTTGCGTGACTGCGATTTGGCAGCACCACAACACCAAACTATGTGCAGGAAGCGTGCCTACACTTTGGCACCCCCACAAGACCAAACTAAGTTGAAGGAAGCATGTCCAAAGGTGGCTCTTCTGCTTTCTGTGCAAAGTAACCAGAAAGCAGCACGTTGGGCTACGTTTGGACTTCCTAGGTTTCCATCTACCCGATTTGCGTGACTGCGATTTGGCAGCACCACAACACCAAACTAAGCGCAGGAAGCGTGCCTACACTTTGGCACCCCCACAAGACCAAACTAAGTGAAGGAAGCATGTCCGAAAGGTGGCTCTTCTGCTTTCTGTGCAAAGTAACCAGAAAGCAGCACGTTGGGCTACGTTTGGACTTCCTAGGTTTCCATCTACCCGATTTGCGTGACTGCGATTTGGCAGCACCACAACACCAAACTATGTGCAGGAAGCGTGCCTGGACACTTTGGCACCCCCACAAGACCAAACTAATTGAAGGAAGCATGTCCAAAGGTGGCTCTTCTGCTTTCTGTGCAAAGTAACCAGAAAGCAGCACGTTGGGCTACGTTTGGACTTCCTAGGTTTCCATCTACCCGATTTGCGTGACTGCGATTTGGCAGCAGCACAACACCAAACTAAGCGCAGGAAGTGTGCCTACACCATGGCACCCCCACAAGACCAAACTAAGTGAAGGAAGCATGTCCGAAAGGTGGCTCTTCTGCTTTCTGTGCAAAGTAACCAGAAAGCAGCACGTTGGGCTACGTTTGGACTTCCTAGGTTTCCATCTACCCGATTTGCGTGACTGCGATTTGGCAGCACCACAACACCAAACTATGTGCAGGAAGCGTGCCTACACTTTGGCACCCCCACAAGACCAAACTAATTGAAGGAAGCATGTCCAAAGGTGGCTCTTCTGCTTTCTGTGCAAAGTAACCAGAAAGCAGCACGTTGGGCTACGTTTGGACTTCCTAGGTTTCCATACTTCCTTTTGCACATAGGACACAGTTTGGTGTTGTGGTGCTGCCAAATCGCAGTCACGCAAATCGGGTAGATGGAAACCTAGGAAGTCCAAACGTAGCCCAACGTGCTGCTTTCTGGTTACTTTGCACAGAAAGCAGAAGAGCCACCTTTGGACATGCTTCCTTCAATTAGTTTGGTCTTGTGGGGGTGCCAAAGTGTCCACACGCTTCCTGCACATAGTTTGGTGTTGTGGTGCTGCCAAATCGCAGTCACGCAAATCGGGTAGATGGAAACCTAGGAAGTCCAAACGTAGCCCAACGTGCTGCTTTCTGGTTACTTTGCACAGAAAGCAGAAGAGCCACCTTTGGACATGCTTCCTTCACTTAGTTTGGTCTTGTGGGGGTGCCATGGTGTAGGCACACTTCCTGCGCTTAGTTTGGTGTTGTGCTGCTGCCAAATCGCAGTCACGCAAATCGGGTAGATGGAAACCTAGGAAGTCCAAACGTAGCCCAACGTGCTGCTTTCTGGTTACTTTGCACAGAAAGCAGAAGAGCCACCTTTGGACATGCTTCCTTCAATTAGTTTGGTCTTGTGGGGGTGCCAAAGTGTCCAGGCACGCTTCCTGCACTTAGTTTGGTGTTGTGGTGCTGCCAAATCGCAGTCACGCAAATCGGGTAGATGGAAACCTAGGAAGTCCAAACGTAGCCCAACGTGCTGCTTTCTGGTTACTTTGCACAGAAAGCAGAAGAGCCACCTTTGGACATGCTTCCTTCACTTAGTTTGGTCTTGTGGGGGTGCCATGGTGTAGGCACACTTCCTGCGCTTAGTTTGGTGTTGTGCTGCTGCCAAATCGCAGTCACGCAAATCGGGTAGATGGAAACCTAGGAAGTCCAAACGTAGCCCAACGTGCTGCTTTCTGGTTACTTTGCACAGAAAGCAGAAGAGCCACTTTGGAACGTAAGATGTCCGAAGGTGGCTCTTCTGCTTTCTGTGCAAAGTAACCAGAAAGCAGCACGTTGGGCTACGTTTGGACTTCCTAGTTTCCATCTACCCGATTTGCGTGACTGGCGATCGCTCGGCTCTACGCCACGCATCATGCTGCTTCCTGCTGCTTCCTGGGCTGCCGCCTCTCAGCCGCTCCGATCGCCTTCCCTGCACGCTTCCTCAGGCTCCAGTTGGGGATCATCCGGCTCTGCGCTACGCTCCCTGCTGCTTCCTGCTGCTTCCTGGGCTGCCGCCTCTCAGCTGTTGGAGCGCGGCGCGTCCCCGCGCTTGAATCGCCGCGCTAGGAAAAGCTCGCTGCTCTTTGGCTTGCTTGCGCACCGGGGAATTCCCCTGGAGCAGTGTCTACCGCTGAGCGGAAGATCGCTTCCCAGCCACGTGTTGCCTCCGCCGATCAGCTGGTCCGCCGCTGATCACCTGGCTGGCGCGTCAGGGAATTCCCCCCGGCAGCCGCTCCACCTCGCTGAGCTGATCTGCATTAGCAAGCCGACGCGCTGTTCGTCACCCAAGGATCGGTAACGTTACCAGGGTATTGTTTCAGGGGAAGGGCTGCCTGTAATTTAAAACCAGCTTCCTAGCTGTCTCTGCCTACCAAGGGGGGTTGCCTTCCTGTGCCCTTAACGTCTGTTTGTGTGTTTGTCTTGCTAACTGCCTTATCCAGATTCTGTCCGGCTACATTTAATTGCAGTCTGCCTTTATCCTTCCTGGGGTGCTCTTCATAGAGGCAGTGGGTTATTGTTGCTGGCCGGAGGTGGTTGGCTCGGAAGTAATTTAATTGCACTTTGTTTTCTATTTTGCCGTTATTTCGCAAAATTCTCTTGCTGTGTTGCTTATGCTCTCCTTTGTTTAGGGTGGCACGCCGCCATTTTGATGTGAACCCGTGGTCCCTGCCCGGCGGCCATTTTTGAGTAGGCGCTATCCTTTGCTCCTTCACACAAGGACAGAAGAGATCATAATCACCCTCCGCTTAAAAGTCTAATTGTGCATCGGAGGCTAACAGTTACTGCTGCTTTGTAAGGAAGTTATTAGTCTCTTAGCAATCAATTACATTGCAAAACCTGTTAATTGCATTGGGTAAACGTTGTCTCATTAATTTAGGAACCAATAGCAGTCTCCACGGTAAAGTAAATAAATAAATAAATAATAATAGAATTAATAAAAAAAGTATTTGAATCTGCGGCGTCTAGTAATTTTTCAGCCTGTGCTAAGGTGTAAGTGTTGTGGAGCTTCGTGTTAAGGCTGTGCAGCCTAAATTAATTCCTTGGTTATTTGCAGCACCATAGTATCTGTGTCTGGTTTTCAATTGCATAACATTGTGATTTTGGCGGTTTCGAATATTCTGTAATAATAAATTTATAATTAATAGTGAGTGTTCTTCTATTGCTGGAATAAATTTAGCAAGGAATTAGGGTCAATAAAATAATTAATAATAAGTGTAACAACGGATAATTAGAGTTCTAAACTTATATAATTGTCCTTAAACTTTACTTAATTGCTATATATACAGCCCATTTCTGATATAAATTAGCATAATTATTGTTTATAAATAGTTTAAATTGTTCTAAGCTTATAACTTCTGTACACAGCGAATTTTGGAGTAGTTAGCAATACATTGTTCGTCAAATTTAAAGGGTACATAAAAAAAAAGGAAAACTATAGAATACATAAGGTAAACAAAAAGAACTGAAGAGTATGGCACCAAACGGTAAAAGTCAGCCGCGAAGTCTGCAGGTAAGACAGGGAAAGGAAAAGGAATCCCAGCCAACAAGTGGTGCCGGTTGAACAATCTCTCCCCAGGTTTTGAAAGTCTGCTAACGGGTTTTCAGGCAATATACAATCGCGATTAAGCCCAGTTCATCTGGGGTGGTGGAACTCCCGCACAGAACACGCAGAACACCCAGAGCACGCAGAGTTGCATCCCAGACACGCAGCACCTTCAGACCCAGAGCGCCCAGGGACTTCAGCAGCTCTACTAAACACACAATCCCAGAGCATGATAGCACCGTCGGTCAGAGCGCCAGGTACGTCAGCATCTCTACTAAACACCCAATCACAGGGCGATTGATCACGCGTCCCAGGCCTCAGACACAGTAGCAACAGGTGTGACGCCCTCGCAAGGTGAGTCTTCTGCTTCCCAAACTAACTTTTCCTCAGTTCAGTCTTCCCAAGGTGTGCCTAGTTGTTTTCGGGATCTCAGGCCTAGCGCAGGTTACCTCTCAAGGGCGGTGCTCTCGGAGACAGTCTTCTGAGGAGAGAAGGGCAGGAGCGCGCCAATGCTCCAGTTATACAGCCAGGGCATCTGCTCCAGGACCTGCGTCGGCTACCCAGCCAGGGGCTTACACCCCAGGACCAACAATGGCACAGCAGGAGCAAGAACGGGAAGGGCAGACGGAAGAAGAGGGCCAAAAAAGAGTGCGATGGAAAGTCGAAAAAGAGTAAGCACTCTGACACCAGAGGAGATCACGGTACGTCCTCAGACATCCGATAGTGATGCCTCTAGTGGAGAGATATTAGGTGTGAAGGAGAAGATCTGTTGGCCTTCCTTATGGCGTTCATGAAAGGAGGGCCAATTCACATCGGAAAATCCTTTAATGCACACTGGAGTGGAAGGAGGGGCTTTGGTACCGGAAAACCAGAACTCCACATTTGTTTTCCACTGATGTTATTTTGGGTAACCACCTCACAAAAAGGAAAAGGACAAATATGAATGGCGGGATTTATGTAGATATTTTCACCCTTCTCCCCCCGGTTAAAGATCACTGCAAAAAGGGAGGAGGTCCCAACAGTAACCTAACGTTCTTTACGGGAGGCGTTAAGTACAGGGAGCCCAGAGCCGAGAGAACTTTGAGAATTGGCTCGCACGGGTTCTCAGGTATTTATGGGCGTGGTTCAGTTGCGCTTATCCCAACCTCTTGGCTTATGCACCTTTGGCATAATTTGTCTTCATATAGGAAAGCACGGGCAAAGCGTCGGGAGAGCGAGCTGCTCTAAACTTTGATGAGGCATTCGCAGAAATGCCTCCCTCTTGTCAACCACGCGTTGCGACCTGATTGATCAGACTTACTGGAATTGAACATGTGCGGTCCACTACATGGAGAAGCAAGCAGGCTTGGACCACTAGTAAATCAGGGGAAACTGATTTAGAAAAGAAACCCATCAGGTTTATGCTGGGAATTTAATAAGGTGTGGTGTGAAGAGACCAGTATGCAAATTTGCCCATGAAGTGTGAAAAATGCTTGGCGGTTAACCACCCGCGACGGGCTTGCCTTTAAAGGGAAGCAGTTCCTTTTCGTGGGGAAGGGGGGCTGCCCCACCCCAGGTACAGGAGTGCTCCTGGGCCATCCCAGCCACAGGGCACAAATCCGCTAGTAACACTCTCCATGGCGCCTCGCTTCTCCCCCATAAAACTCACCCCTTTAAAATCACTAACTAGTTAGTATATACCTAATAGGGAAGGCTGCCAGCATATTTTATGGGAGGGTTTTTCACAGGGTTTTACGGAATTCCACAGTAACACAGCCACTCCATCCTCACGCAACCCTCCTTAATCAAAATCAGTTAGGGAGATGCCATGACATAGCAGTAAAGCAAAATTAATAAAGAAATTTTGCAGCCAGAAATTTGCTGGCCCATTTACAGCTCCCCCCATTACATGACTCATGCATATCCCCCTTGGTTATTAGTTTCCAAAGAAGGACCCCAGGGAATATCGCTAATTACATAACTTATCCCACCAAAAGGTCCTCAGTTAACGACGGGATCCCATGATCTATGGTTCGGTAAGTATGCTTTCTTTTGACCAGGGCCATTAAGCTATCTCGCAAGTTTGGGAAGGGGCCCTGCTGGCCAAAAATCCGACATAGGAGTCAGCCTTTCGCCTTCTTGCCAGTCACCGCACAGGATTTCAAACTGGTTGGGCTTTAGTTTAAAGGAAGCCATACTTTGTCTGACAAAAGCTTATGCCAATGGGATTGCTCAGTGTCCTGCTCGGCTTTCCGAGACCTTTCAGACCTTTTTTGGATTGCGGCCTTGCGCTTCAGAACTGGCCTGGAGGGGTTACCATTATCTGGAAATGACTTTCTTTTCGTGGCTAGTGCTTAAATAATTCGGACTGTACATGCACTTTAGTTTCGCAGAATTGGCAGAGGATATTGGGTGTCCCATTGGCATAAGGACAGCAGCTGAGGGTCCTGTTTCTACTATTACTTACCTTGGAATTGAATTGCGATACCATCGCCAGACACCTCGGCTTTGCTCGGGAAAATTGATAGCACTAAAAGCGGTTTATACAGGATCTTTCCCACTTGAAAAAAGTCACCCTAAGCAAATACAGTCTTTATTGCGGTCATTTTAACTTCGGCCCTGCCGGTCGTGGTTTTCCCCTGGTCGCCCCTTTTTGCGCAAGATTAGCTAGGCTGTTGCTGGTTCCTCAAAAACCCCATTCACAGGGTCCGCGACTCAATAGAGGCGGTTAAGGCCCGATTGCCAAAATTGGCGTTCAATTTTTTGGATGATTTAATGGGGTGTCCTCTGCAGGACACAATCAGCTTACGCACGGCGTTTCAGGTCCAGTCAGACGTGCAGCAGGCTCATGTGGGTTTCGGGGTTTATTTTCCGACGGAACAATGGTGCGCCAGCAGTGGCCGCCTCATTTGGAGGGGGGAAGCCTATAAAACACGCGATCTCACTTTCCTTGATCTTTCTCAATAGTAGTGGCAGTGCATTCTGTGGGCGAGGATTTCAGAAATCACCAGTGTATGCTTTTGGACCGACAACAAGGCTGTGGTGAGGGTGTTCCTCTCTAGTGCCAATCGTCACGCCTCCCCAGCGGTCTCGGCTGCTGCTGCGCTCCTTTGTTTTAACATGCTTTGAAACTAACATCCGTTTCTGCCGCCAATATTTATCGGGGTTTAAATAACGACATTGCTGTGACGCTTTATCTCGTTTTCAGATGGACCGCTTCCGCTATTGGCCGCCAGAGGCCATTCAATTACGGAGCCTTCCCGAAATACCTTTTGGGAGCCTTTGGGAGCTGTGACTGTCTGAAGCGGAGTTATCGGCCTCAGTTGCCCCCTCCACTTTTAATCAACAAAAAAGCATGGGCTGAGTTTCAGCCAATTTCCGGGCTAATGTGTGCGGGGTGGGTCTAGACAAGCCCCCTGGCAAGCGCGAAGTTTGTGCCGGAATACCTTATCGCAATTATGGAGGAGGGGGAGAGCCGCCAGAACCTTAAACATTTCATTCACTGCTATTTCATTTTTAGGTAAAACCCTTTTTTTCTCGGTTGACCCGTTGCGCGGATTTTTGGTGGTGAGGAAAGCTTCTGGAGGGTTGGCGACCGACTTCAGCCACCTAGGCCAGATGACAGACGCCCCATCACATTTGATATATTGGCAAAAAATCCACGTCGCTCTTAAGAAACAATTTGCTGGGTCCAAATTTGAAGCGCGGTTATTCTCGCGGCCTATTCCAATTGATTTTTCGGGGGCCTCACGGATCGTGAGGTGGTATGGGAAGATCACTCTAACCGCGTGCTTAGGATGGAAGAAGACCGTGAGATTTAGCCCAGCTGAGTTTATCAATTCTAATCGTCATTCAAAAACGCCGAATCACGAGAGGGTTCCGAGCGGCTTGGATGCGCCTGCAGGCAACGGCCATAAGGGCCATGCCCAGTAAAAACAACACACCGTTTCCTGCAGCTTCAGACCACCCATCACCGGGCGCCCTACTGATTGCATTCAGGATGGCTCTTTGTAACTCGCCTGCATTCACTCGGAGTCATGCGTAAAGGCAGTCGCAGCTTGCGGTCTCTCCCCTTCAAAATTCGCGGCACATTCTTTTTCGTATCGGGGCAGCTTATTCAACAGCCACTGCACATGGGTTTGTCAGTGGGAGAGGATAAAGATCTGGGTCGGTGGAATGTCACAAAGCATACAAACGCTACTTGCGAAAACACCATATGATTAGCGTTCACTGGCAGTGTTGTAGCTCAGCAGCTCTTTCTTGCACCTCTTTCAGAAAGCGTCACGTTTGCGAATTTTGGATTGTGTGTGAGACATGCATCGTATCCACTTGGGCAGAGGGACCGCGCCTACTTTCGACGCCGTGGTTTGGGGTCGCAACCTCGGGTTTTTTTCCTGCATGGGCGGACGTAATCTTGGCGCCAGAAGGGGGTGGCATTGGGATGAGTTCTCCCTACAGTGGAAGAAAGCCAGGGCGCCGGTACATGGCCCACCTGATGCTTTGGTTGTGCAGTTGGCGAAAACGATTTGGCAGTATCGCACAGGGGTGCGACTTACAGTGGAATAATTTTCACGGACTTCGACTAACTGTGGCTGCATACCCGGAAAATGACCATTTTTCTGGTTCATCACTGCTGGGAGAAGGAGTGTTTTGGCGTGTTTGCAGTAGCCCGACTGCGCCGTTAAAGCAAAAGAAAGTTTGCTGGAGAAGCGGTCGGCCCGCCGTCGTCTGGTGGCCTGGGGGTCGGCGTCATCGCTCACCCCGCTTAAAATCAATAAGACGGATCTGTACAGGGTTGATGTTGTGTGCACTTATCGATACGGGAACTATGTCTGTGGTTAGCAAGTATCAATTAGCTATTAGATATTGGTTACGGAGTGTGAGGTTTAGGCCGGCGAGCAAATGTTTTGGCCTCGATTGGACGGTTATGGCAGTTGGATAATTGGTGGAGGTTAGGAGTGGGGGGGTAGGACGGGCAAAACCTCCCCCAGTGCTGAATTGGTCTTTGTAAAGGAGTCCGGGGGCGTGTCCGTGTCCGAGCCTAGTGGGTGGTGTGGGCCTAAGGCCGCCCCAGACCGGTGCTTGATCCACAGGGTTGGTCCTTAGTATGTGCAGCAGGCAAGGAGGCTCACCCAACAGTGGTTATCCCTTCTGGACTGCCCAGCACGTCCGTCCTGGAGTCGGATAGTCATAGTTATGATCCAACTGCCTAAGCCGTTAATTAGCCGTTCATCAACATCCGGAACCATAAGTTTGTGGCCTGTTATTTCTCCATTTAACCTTATTTACTCGGTGTCTATGTTGTCTTTATTTCAGCGGGAGGATCCGGGGATATCGACGATGGCAAAGCCCCTTCCGCCTTAGACAAGAGATGGGGAGGTTGCACAGCTGGAGCACGAGCCCTCCACGTTGCACAAGATGCTCGCATTCCCCTTGTGCGATTGGGCGATGCTGTTGTGGTTGCGGTGCCCAGCGGCTTGGCCAACTGGCGCAGCCGTGCGTTAGGCGTGTCCCACCGCACTTAAGTTGGGCCCGCAGCCCATAGCTTCCGCCCTCTTCTCCTGGGCTCCCGCTCAGTTACGCCTTGTCCCTTCCACACCCTCACCTTTAGTTTAGGTTTTTCTTGACCTTGCTCATGGACCACGGTCGGTCGCCGTTGGGGCCTGGTAGGAGATTTTCCACCTGACAAAATTGGCCCCGGCCTTGTGGTTTTTTTCGCCTATCCATCGTAGCAAACTCGTTCCTCAACTTTGGTTTGGCGGTTAGCACTTGGATAAAGGCAGGTAAAGGTTAGGAGGGGTGGGGGGGGTGAGGCTCGGTCAACACCCTCCCCCAGTGCTGAAGGGTACTTCGTAAGTGAGTCCGGGGGCGTGTCCGTGTCCGAAGCCATCCGGGGGTGGTTGTTGGGCCTAAGGACACGCCCCTTAAGACCCTGTGATCAACAGGTGAGTCCTTAGCTGATGTGCAGCAGCAAGGTCTTACCTGAAGGAAAACACAATA
>OFHU01003145.1:0-127549 GCA_900245905.1 Lacerta viridis | reverse complement strand
CGGTACGGCCTCTTCCCGGAGACGCAAACACACACTCTCCCAAATTTAAAACGAGAGTGGCGTATCAGATAATCCAAATGGAGAAAGTTCTCAGAGCGTTGGAATAGAAGGAAAGTCCAATAATTAGATCTAGCGGCCGACCAAACCTCCGCTCCGCAAGACGCACTTTTCCCCTCCTAAAAAGTAAGGGGAAATGTCTGTGCGTCTTATGGAGCGAATGTGTGGTCGATTGCTGGCTCCCTTTCCGGCCCCGCCCCTTGCCCAGGCCTCCATTGTTGAATGTTCTGCAGATGGAGGCTGTTTGTTTCCCCAGCGACATGTGACTGGCTGATTAGATTATCTGTCTGGAAACTGTAGAAATCCCTTTCCTTTCCTAAAGAAGCTGCACAACTGTGAGCTGATCCTCAAAAAAAAAAAAAAACCGGGCTACTAACTAGTGATTTAAATCGTGATTCAAATCGTGATTCGAATCACGATTTGAATCAAACTGATTCGAATCGTGGTTTAAATCAAACTGAATCGAATCACGATTTGAATCAGTTTGATTCAAATCGTGATTCGGATCAGTTTGATTCAAACCACGATTCGAATCAGTTTGATTCAAATCGTGATTCGAATCAGTTCCATTTAAACGGCGATTCGGATCAGTTTGATTCAAACCGCGATTCGAATCAGTTTGATTCAAATCGTTATTCGAATCGGTTCAATTTAAACGGCGATTTGAATCAGTTTGATTCAAACCGCGATTCGAATCAGTTTGATTCAAATTGTGATTCGAATCAGTTTGATTCAAATCGTGATTCGGATCAGTTTGATTTAAACCGTGATTCGAATCAGTTTGATTCAAAACGTTATTCGAATCGGTTTGATTTAAACCACGATTCGAATCAGTTTGATTCAAATCGTGATTCGGATCAGGCTGATTCAAATCGTGATTCAAATCAGTCTGATCCAAATCGTGATTCAAATCAGTTTGATTTAAATCGCGATTCGAATCAGTTTGATTTAAACCGCGATTTGAATCAGTTTGATTTAAATCGTGATTCAGATCAGTCTGATTCAAATCGTGATTCGAATCAGTTTGATTTAAACTGTGATTCAAATCAGTTTGATTTAAACCGTGATTCGAATCACTTTGATTTAAATCGCGATTCGAGTCGGTTTGATTTAAACCGCGATTCGAATCAGTTTGATTTAAACCGTGATTCAGATCAGTCTGATTCAAATCGTGATTCGAGTCAGTTTGATTTAAACCGCGATTTGAATCAGTTTGATTCAAATCGTGATTCAGACCAGTCTGATTCAAATCGTGATTCGAATCAGTTTGATTTAAACCGCGATTTGAATCAGTTTGATTCAAATCGTGCTTCGAATCAGTCTGATTCAAATCGTGCTTCGAATCAGTCTGATTTAAACAGTGATTCAAATCGGTTTGATTTAAACTGCGATTCAAATCGGTTTGATTTGAACCGCGATTCGAACCGGTTTGATTTAAACCGCGATTCCAATCGGTTTGATTTAAATCGCGATTCAAATCGGTTTGAATTAAATCCTTATTCAAATCGGTTTGATTTGAATCGTGATTCCAATCAGTTGGATTTCAATCAAATCCACAGTCACACACACACCCTTAAAAAAAGGAAAAGGAAAAGGAAACCAACCAATCTCAAATAAACGAGCCCAGCTCACGGAAGTTCTTGTGGCCTCCTTCACTCAGTCTTGGTGCGAATTTTTTTTTGGGCCCCCCACCCTTTCCCGGAGCTTAAAACGTAAGCCAGGCCTCTCCTTTCCCCACCGCTCCCGCCCGCAACCTTGTACAATTCTGAGAATCTGAAGCAGCAACACAGTCCCCCCCCCATGACAACTTGCTACCTTTGAATCGTCCTGTTTTCGTCCAGTGCCGCTGTGGAAAGTTTGCCGTTTCAGCCATAGGCCAGCTACCTGCCCTTTTTCCTTCCTAACATTCGAGCGCCGGGTGCGAAAGGCGGCGGTCCCGTCATGTGCCCGCGCAAGTACCCGCTTCGCTTTTTGGAGATCCGGGAGACTGTTCTCGAGAAAGACTGATGTGGGGGGGGGCGGCTATTTGCTCTTTAGCGCTAAGGGGACCGGCATGAAGGCATCACCCCCACCGGAAAAAAATAATAATAACCCGTCAGTGTTCCTCTTCTTTTCAGGTGTCACCCGTTTGCGGCTCGCCTTTTTGGAGGACGGTTTGGTGCTGCGGCCTTTATATACTCTGCCCTACTCCAGATAATACCGGTACAGTCGTGCCTCGGGTTACGTCCTTAATTGGCTCCGGGTCGCCGTACGTAACCCGAAACGGACGTAAGCCAAAAAACTCGCTTACGCTCGTAACCCGAAAAGTATGCCACCACGGATTACGTCCTGAATTGGTTACGCTTCCGGGTTACGGGAGCTCGTAAGCCGAGAAACGCACATGCGCAGTGACAAATTACGGTTACGGGAGCTCGTAAGCCGAAAAGTACGCCACCTTGGGTTACGTCCTGAATTGGTTACGCTTCCGGGTTACAGGAGCTCGTAAGCCGAGAAACGTGCATGCGCAGTGACGAATTACACTTCCAGGTTACGGGAGCTCGTAAACCGAGAAACGCGCAGGCGCAGTGACGAATTGCACTTCCGGGTTACGGGAGCTCGTAAGCCGAAAGGTACGCCACCTCGGGTTACGTCCTGAATTGGTCACGCTTCCGGGTTACGGGAGCTCGTAAGCCGAGAAACGCGCATGCGCAGCGACGAATTACGATTACGGGAGCTCGTAACCCGAAAAATACGCAACCTCAGGTTACATCCTGAATTGGCTCCTGGTGGCTGTACGTAACCCGAAATGTACGTAACCCGAGAAACGCGCAGGCGCAGTGACGAATTACACTAATTTCACTATTTTTTAAAATTATCCATTCTCTTAACCAACTCCAGCATGCGGCTTCGTAATAGATTTTCAAATCTGGAACCGTAAATCTTCCCGTCTCGGGTTACGTCCTTAATTGGTTGCACTTGTACGTAAGCCGAGAAACACGCATGCACAGTGACGAATTACACTTCCAGCTTACGGGAGCTCGTAAGCCGATAAGTACGCCACCTCGGGTTACGTCCTGAATCAGCTGCCGGCCGCTGTACGTAACCCGAAATGTACGTAATCCGAGAAACGCGCATGCGCAGTGACGAGTTACCCTTCCAGGTTATGGGAGCCAGTAACCCGAAAAGGACACAACCAGAAGCGTGCGTAACCCGAGGTACGACCGCACTTGGACGGGGGCAAGGTGGGTCTTTGTAAATGTGCGGTGGGTGTGTTCGAAAGGGGGTTGAGTTGGGTGTGGGTGGGTCTCTAAACGTTTAGGGATGTTTTTAAATATCGAACGCTGCGTTGTTTTCACACCCGTTTGGGAGCCGCCCAGAGTGGCTGGGTACAAATAATAAAATACCGTATTTTTCGCTCCATAAGACGCACTTTTTTCCCTCCTAAAAAGTAAGGGGAAATATCTGTGCGTCTTACGGAGCGGATGGTGGTCCCTGGAGCCGAATTGCCCAGGGGCCAAAAGAGGATCGTGCTTTTTATTTTACAAAGAGAAAAGGGGGTGTTGAAAGGACCCCGCTCAGCAGCTGATCAGCAAGAGATCGGGAGAGAGATAAGAGTCCCGGCTCCCTTTCAGCCCCGCCCTCCATTGTTGAATGTGCTGCAGAGGGAGGTTGTTTGTTTCCCCAGCGACATGTGACTGGCTGATTAGATTATCTGTCTGGAAACTGTAGAAAAGGCTCCCTTTCCTTTAGAAGCTGCAGAAATGTGAGTTGAACCCCATAAAAACGGGGCTTTTCCTCTTTGCTTTTCCCCCTTTGCAAAAGGAGCTTTGCTTTTCCCCCTTTGCAAAAAAAGCTGCAAAACTTTAGCTGATCCTCAAAAAAACAGGGCTTTTCCCTTTGCAAAAAAAGCTGCAAAACTTTGAGCTGATCCTCAAAAAAACCAGGGCTTTTCCCTTTGCAAAAAAGCTGCAAAACTTTGAGCTGATCCTCAAAAAAACAGGGCTTTTCCCTTTGCAAAAAAAGCTGCAAAACTTTGAGCTGATCCTCAAAAAAACAGGGCTTTTCCCTTTGCAAAAAAGCTGCAAAACTTTGAGCTGATCCTCAAAAAACAGGGCTTTTCCCTTTGCAAAAAAGCTGCAAAACTTTGAGCTGATCCTCAAAAAAACCAGGGCTTTTCCCTTTGCAAAAAAGCTGCAAAACTTTGAGCTGATCCTCAAAAAAACCAGGGCTTTTCCCTTTGCAAAAAAAGCTGCAAAACTTTGAGCTGATCCTCAAAAAAAACCAGGGCTTTTCCCTTTGCAAAAAAGCTGCAAAACTTTGAGCTGATCCTCAAAAAACCAGGGCTTTTCCCTTTGCAAAAAAGCTGCAAAACTTTGAGCTGATCCTCAAAAAAACCAGGGCTTTTCCCTTTGCAAAAAAAGCTGCAAAACTTTGAGCTGATCCTCAAAAAACAGGGCTTTTCCCTTTGCAAAAAAGCTGCAAAACTTTGAGCTGATCCTCAAAAAAACCAGGGCTTTTCCCTTTGCAAAAAAAGCTGCAAAACTTTTAGCTGATCCTCAAAAAAACAGGGAAAAGGAATTTTTTTTTTCTTGTTTCCTCCTCTGAAAACGAGGTGCGCCCTGTGGTTCGGTGCGCCCTATGGAGCGAAAAATATGGTTGTTGTTGGTATTATTATTATTATTATTATTATTATTATTATTATTATTATTATTATTATTATTATTTTATTATTAAGGAAGATTCCTAAGATGATCCGCTCTTCAGAGGCAGAGTATATAAACGAGCAGCTTTTTCCGGGCTCGGCCGCAGTTGCGGTTTTGGGGAAAGGTGGCGGTGGAAAATGACCAAATACCGTGTCTCCCCGAAAATAAGACGTACCCGTAACTTAATAAGAAATTCGATATAGCAGATTTGGAAGAAATGTCAGAAAAAAATGAGAACCAAAAATACCCGGGTGAAATAACAGCAGTAAAAGGAGCTAATCTGGAAGGATATTGGCCAATTTGCAAAGATTTATTAGAAAAAAATACCCTAAAATTGAAGGAATAAAATACCCTAAAATTGAAGGAATAAAATACCCTAAAATTGAAGGAATACCCTAAAATACCCTAAAATTGAAGGAATACCCTAAAATACCCTAAAATTGAAGGAATAAAATACCCTAAAATTGAAGGAATACCCTAGAATACCCTAAAATTGAAGGAATAAAATACCCTAAAATTGAAGGAATACCCTAAAATTGAAGGAATACCCTAAAATACCCTAAAATTGAATACCCTAAAATACCCTAAAATTGAAGGAATAAAATACCCTAAAATTGAAGGAATACCCTAAAATTGAAGGAATAAATACCCTAAAATTGAAGGAATACCCTAGAATACCCTAAAATTGAAGGAATAAAATACCCTAAAATTGAAGGAATACCCTAAAATTGAAGGAATACCCTAAAATACCCTAAAATTGAATACCCTAAAATACCCTAAAATTGAAGGAATACCCTAAAATTGAAGGAATACCCTAAAATACCCTAAAATTGAAGGAATACCCTAAAATACCCTAAATTTGAAGGAATAAAATACCCTAAAATTGAAGGAATACCCTAAATTTGAAGGAATAAAATACCCTAAAATTGAAGGAATACCCTAAAATACCCTAAAATTTGAAGGAATACCCTAAAATACCCTAAAATTGAAGGAATACCCTAAAATACCCTAAAATTGAAGGAATAAAATACCCTAAAATTGAAGGAATACACAGAGGTCAAGGCACAATTGAAAGTTGGGCTTCAACGTTTTTAAATTAAAGAGAGATACTGAAAAGATTTTAAAAAATGGTTTTGAGGGGAAAACATCCAAATTATAGGAAATATTAATAAAAGGGCGGGAATACATAAATCCATAGCGAGATTTCTAAGCATTTGCGCAATATAAGAAATACGCCGAAAAATAAGACATAGTGAGGGGGTGGGGCAAGGGGCGGAGCAAGGGGCGGTGCCCTGGGGGGTGACAAGGGCGGGGGCAATCCCCGTGGGGCAAGGGGCGAAAAAAGAGCAGGGGGCTTTCCCCCTTTCAGGGGCGGTGGAGAGGGGCGGGCCCTGACACCCCCCTCGGGCCCCTCTCCATGTCCGAGGCCGGCGGAAAAACCCGCTGCGCTCCCGTAACGGAGCCGGCGGGGAAAGGAGAGGTGCGGGCGACTCCCGAAGCGGCCGCCCGGGCCCCCTCGGGGAGCGCAAGTCGGGGCAGGGAGAGGGGCGGGTCAGCGAAGAGGGGTGTCACCCCTCCTCGCTGGCCCGCCCCTCTCCTTGCCCCGGCTCCGCAAGCCAGCCAGCGGCGCGAAAAGCCGCTGGAGGGCGGGGGCAGCCGCAGAGACTCCCGAAGCCCGCCCGGGCCCCCTCGGGGGAGCGCAAGTCGGGGCAGGGAGAGGGGCCGGGCAGCGAAGAGGGGTGACACCCCGCCTTGCTGGCGGCCCCTGCGGCTCCGCCCTGGCCGTACCAAAAGTAGCCTTTTAAAAAACGGGGCCGCCGCCGGTGTCACCCCCGCCGGGCGGTGCCTGGGGCAGCCCACGCCCCCTTGCTACGCCCCTGGGGACGGGTCATAGTGGGTAGTTTTGACGACAAGCATATAAAATAAATATAATTTAGTGTATTATTTCCGGGGGAATACGGTCATTATTTCTGCCCGTTTGGAACGCCATTTCCCCCGTCCTCCGCCAGCTGTTTCCACTTTCTCCCCTGGCTTTTTGATCCGGTGGCGGTGGTGTTTCAAAGGCCGCCTCGGGCCGGCAGTGGCGAGTCCGCTGTCCCGTCTTCCCTCGCACCCGCGCGCGGGGATTGCCGTTTTTAAAAAAAAAAATGCCGGGGTGCGAGTGCGGATCCGGGCGCCTTCCGGTCGATCAAAAAAACCCCCATTGACTCGTCTCGCTGGCCTATGGATGAAAGGAAGCCCATCGTTGAACTTGGGAAAGCATGGCAGATACGGCTCTCGAACCAAAGATTTGTTTCCCCGCAAATTGGCCGCTTGGCGAATTTACGAGGGTCGCGGGGGGCCGTTTCGCCGGCGCCTCGTTTTCGGCCCACGCCGCGAAACCCTCCCGGCCCGCGCTAAAAACCTTTCGAGCCCAAATCTCGCCGACTCGATTGCGGATTCGCTTTCTCCCGGTCCGTTTCCGAGTGCTATGCTGTTTTCCAACTTGATGGCGAAATCCATTTCCGATAATCGATATGAAGTCATCCCCCCCCTGTCCGATCCTCTCCATGTATTTATTTTCTTGTCATGTCGGGAGTTACTAACCGCGTCTGTAAAACCTGCCCTTTTGCTGCGTATTTTCCATCTCTTTCCTTTACTCCGAAATCCTAATAAGCTATCGGTTCCTTATTTTTTCCCGTTTGCCGACAAATATACGAAAGGGGGGTGGGGAGGAGGTAACCGTTAACAATTTTTCGGGGGGAGGTTGCTAATACAGGATGCAGCGGCGTAGCAAGCCCAGACTGTACCCGCATGTGCAAAAATTTTGTTGGCACCCCGTACGTGCGGCTCGCCGCCTGGTAAAAAGCCTCGCTCGCCGGCTCGTAAGGCTGCCGCACATGCGTGAGCCACGGCACGGACGGGCTGCGCATTTGCGGCATTCCGTACGGCAGACTGTAGCCGGTGCGGAAATTTTGTCGGCACCCCGTACGTATGGCTCGCCGCCCGCTAAAAAGCCTCGCTTGCAGGCTCGTAAGGCTGCTGCGCCCGGTAAAGAGCCTCGCTTGCAGGCTCGTAAGGTTGCCGAACATGCGCGAGCCGCGGCACAGACGGGCTGCGCATTTGCGGCATTCCGTATTGCAGACTGTACCCGGTGCGGAAATTTTGTTGGCACCCCGTACATATGGCTCGTCGCCCGCTAAAAAGCCTCGCTCGGCGGCTCGTAAGGCTGCCGCGTGCGAGCCGCAGCACGGATGGGCTGCGCATTTGCGGCATTCCGTATGGCAGACCGTACCCGGTGCGGAAATTTTGTCGGCACCCCGTACGTATGGCTCGCCGCCCGCTAAAAAGCCTCGCTCGCCGGCTCGTAAGGCTGCCGCACCCGGTAAAGAGCCTCGCTCGCCGGCTCGTAAGGCTGCCGCACATGCGCGAGTCGCGGCACGGACGGGCTGCGCATGTGCGGCGGTCCGTCTGTGCTGCTGCTCACGCGCGGCAACCTTACGAGCCGCCGAGCGAGGCTTTTTACCGGGCGTCGGGGCTCGGCTTGGGGGGCCTGCGCCGAGTGTCACCCCCTCCAAGCCGAGATAGGATGGTTCCATATGTTTTTTTCTTATTTACCTTTAAAAAAAACCGCCAACCCCTAAAAGGTATCGAAAAACGTCCCCGTTTTTGCAATGAAAATCCCACTTACAGCTTGAAAGAGCAGAGAGATTTAAAGGGCCGGCCGCTACTTTTCCCTTTTCTTCAATTAACCTCCTCTTATTCTTCTCTGCTCTTTCTCTCCGCTGTAGGTGGTTTTTTCATTGATGGCCCTTTCTGCCCAAATCTCGACCTGGCTCCCTTTTTCATTCACTTTGGCCCTCGAGATTTCTTCTCCGACTTCTAGAACAAACGGGTTATCCAGTTCGGGGGGAAAAAAGGTGCTTTTCCCTTCCCCTCCAACAAACGTGTTTTTTCCTTTTTTAAAAAAGTAAGACTCGGAAGGAAGGGAGAGGAGGGAGGGAGCCTTCGGCAATCGGATCCGGCGCTATCTTGTTTTTGTCCGGAAAGGGCCTACTTACGAGTAGGAACCCCGGCCGAGAAGCATGCCCGACTGGCACGGTCCCTCCTCCCTGGGCGATATCGCTCCTTCCTTGGCCGCCGGGAAACGGCCTACTTACGAGTAGGACCCCGGACGAGACGCGTGCCCGCCTGGCGCGATCCCTCCTCCCTGGGCGATATCGCTCCTTCCTCGGCCGCCGAGAAACGGCCTACTTACGAGTAGGACCCCGGACGAGACGCGTGCCCGCCTGGCGCGATCCCTCCTCCCTGGGCGATATCGCTCCTTCCTCGGCCGCCGAGAAACGGCCTACTTACGAGTAGGACCCCGGACGAGACGCATGCCCGACTGGCACGATCCCTCCTCCCTGGGCGATATCGCTCCTTCCTTGGCCGCCGGACGTCTCAGTGATTGACGCGGCAGGACACCGAGGCACTTACCGGATCCGCAGAGTTTTGCACGGTTGCATAGCGGGCAGGCCCGCAGCGACCAGCATGTTGGCGGACTTACTTTACGACATATATTCACATTTGGAGCGCTCCCTCTCTCTCTGGCATCAGACAGCGAAGAGAAGGAATAACGGGCGATGCTGAAAGGAACGAACCTTTCCGCGCTACTCTAATTTTCCGAGTTTCACCTGTGTTTTAGGTATCGTGTGGCAGTGAAACTCGGAAAAAATTAGAGTATCGCGGAAAGGTTGATTTCTTTCTGAGAAGAGAAAAAATAATGGACAATAGTCCCACTTCAGGAAACGCAGTAAGGCAAAACTTTGAGCTGATCCTCAAAAAAAGGGGGCTTTTCCCTTTGCAAAAAAAGCTGCAAAACTTTGAGCTGATCCTCAAAAAACAGGGCTTTTCCCTTTGCAAAAAAGCTGCAAAACTTTGAGCTGATCCTCAAAAAAACAGGGCTTTTCCCTTTGCTGAAAAAGCTGCAAAACTTTGAGCTGATCCTCAAAAAAACAGGGCTTTTCCCTTTGCAAAAAAGCTGCAAAACTTTGAGCTGATCCTCAAAAAAACAGGGCTTTTCCCTTTGCAAAAAAGCTGCAAAACTTTGAGCTGATCCTCAAGAAAACAGGGCTTTTCCCCCTTTGCAAAAAAGCTGCAAAACTTTGAGCTGATCCTCAAAAAACAGGGCTTTTCCCTTTGCAAAAAAAGCTGCAAAACTTTGAGCTGATCCTCAAAAAACAGGGCTTTTCCCTTTGCAAAAAAAGCTGCAAAACTTTGAGCTGATCCTCAAAAAAACAGGGCTTTTCCCTTTGCAAAAAAGCTGCAAAACTTTGAGCTGATCCTCAAAAAACAGGGCTTTTCCCTTTGCAAAAAAGCTGCAAAACTTTGAGCTGATCCTCAAAAAAACAGGGCTTTTCCCTTTGCAAAAAAGCTGCAAAACGTTTAGCTGATCCTCAAAAAACAGGGTTTTCCCTTTGCAAAAAAAGCTGCAAAACTTTGAGCTGATCCTCAAAGTTTGAGCTGCAAAGCTTTTAGCTGATCCTCAAAAAAACAGGGCTTTTCCCTTTGCAAAAAGCTGCAAAACTTTTAGCTGATCCTCAAAAAAACAGGGCTTTTCCCTTTGCAAAAAGCTGCAAAACTTTTAGCTGATCCTCAAAAAAACAGGGCTTTTCCCTTTGCAAAAAAGCTGCAAAACTTTTAGCTGATCCTTAAAAAAACAGGGCTTTTCCCTTTGTAAAAAAGCTGCAAAGCTTTTAGCTGATCCTCAAAAAACCAGGGCTTTTCCCTTTGCAAAAAAAGCTGCAAACTTTTAGCTGATCCTCAAAAAACAGGGCTTTTTCCCTTTGCAAAAAAGCTGCAAAACTTTTAGCTGATCCTCAAAAAACAGGGCTTTTCCCTTTGCAAAAAAGCTGCAAAACTTTTAGCTGATCCTCAAAAAAACAGGGCTTTTCCCTTTGCAAAAAAAGCTGCAAAACTTTAGCTGATCCTGCAAAACTTTTAGCTGATCCTCAAAAAAACAGGGCTTTTCCCTTTGCAAAAAAAGCTGCAAAACTTTTAGCTGATCCTCAAAAAAACAGGGCTTTTAGAGGAGGAAAACCAGAAAAATGTTTTTTTTTTCTTGTTTCCTCTAAAAACGAGGTCCGGTGCGTCCTATGCAGTGAAAAATACGGTACCTCTCTTCTCCCCCCCCCCGTTAAATAAGTTTGATTCAGGAGGGATAACTGAACGGATCTATACTCCTGATCCAACTGGCTAAAGCATTTAAGATCCGAACGTTTCGATCGATTGGGTCTTTTACCGATAACGGTAGCCTGTGTACCGAAAGAGACATGGACGTGACGTGCCGGAAACAGCGTGCGCGCGCACGTGCGGGCGCCCGCCCCCTCCGGCACGCCGCGCGGTTGTCGCCGGAGGCCCGGTAAGTTTCTTGACCCCTGGTCCGGATGGTTCTGTTTTGGGCACCTGCAGTTATAATTCTGGGGGGGGGAAAAACAAACTTTACCTTCACTATGTGAATCTGCCTAACATCCCCCCCCTTTTTAAAGCTGCCATTTTTTCCCCGGCGCCAAATCCCAAACCATTTTGGATGATTCGGTTCTTGAGGTGGTTGGGGGGGTCCGGTTTTTCCGAAACCCATAACCCTGTCCCGGGCTTGTGCCGGAAACCGCCAACCTCACCGCTGGCTTCTGAAGAACGGAAGAGGATGCCCCGTCGAAACTTGCCGCGAAGAAGGAACGAACCTTTTCCTATCCGTAATTAAATCTGATCGCTTAAACGATGCTCTGGTGTCTTTTCTTAGTAGTATTACGGTCGACAACCAGCACACACACACGACACATACAGAATCAATAATAAATGCAATTTAGGGGGGGCAATATTAAAAGGATAATTAAATAAGTGTGCTTTTGTTGAGATTTTTAGTTTTTTTTGTCTTTTTGTCCTTGTCTTTTTGTCCTTTTTGTAGTGTTGTGTTGTGTTGTGTTTTTGTTGCATTGTTAAAATTCAATAAATCCTTATAAAAAACAATAATACAGCGGTGCCCCGCTAGACGAAAAACTCGCGAGACGAAAAACTCGCTAGGCGGACGGCGTTTGTCTAGCGGGAGGCTGCCCCGCAAAACGAAAAAATGGGGCTGCTTCGCAAGACGGGGGACAAATTTTTTTTTTTTAGCGCGGAAACCTCCGCGCTTCCATTGCCGCTTCGCTAGACGAATAATTCGCTCTACGGAAAAACTCGTAGAACGAATTATTTTCGTCTAGCGGGGCAACACTGTAATTGTCTTTTTGTCTTTTTGGTCATTTTTGTAGTGTCGTGTTGTGTTGTGTTTTTGTTGCGTGATTAAAATTCAATAAATCCGTATAAAAAATAATAATAAATGCCAATTTTAAAACGGATCTGAGATTTGATCCGAAAGGGGTTGGCCGTCTTAAAATGAAAGTGCCGTGGTGCCTCGCAAGACGAAATGGATTCGTTCCGCGAGTCGTTTCGTCTTGCGGGAAATTCGTCTTGCCGTAGGAATAATCCATAGGGATTTAATTCCCGTAGGAATGCACTGAGGTTTTCGTCTTGCGAAGCACGGCCAGGGGAAAATTCGTCTCGCGAGTCACCTAAAAACCGCAAAACCCTTTCGTCTAGCAGGTTTTTCGTCGTGCGAGCCATTCGTCTTGCGAGGGACCACTGTACTGTATATTCCGGCATATAAGACTTACTTTTTAATCCAGGGAAATCTTCTCAAAAGTTCGGGGGTCGTCTTCTACGCCGGGTGGAGAATCTGCGGCCGAGTATATCCCAAACTCTATATTTTAACTGGAAAAGTCGGGGGTCATCTTCGACGCCGGGTGGAGAATCGGCGGTCGAGTATATCCCAAACTCGATATTTTAACTGGAAAAGTCGGGGGTCGTCTTCTACGCCGGGTGGAGAATCGGCGGTCGAGTATATCCCAAACTCGATATTTTAACTGGAAAAGTTGGGGGTGGTCTTATACGCCGGGCGGAGAATCGGCGGTCGAGGATATCCCAAACTCGATATTTTAACTGGAAAAGTCGGGGGTCGTCTTCTACGCCGGGCGGAGAATCGGCGGTCGGGTATATCCCAAACTCGATATTTTAACTGGGAAAGTCGGGGGTCGTCTTATAGGTCCACTCGTCTTATACGCCGGAAAATACGGTACATTAAGAAACTCCGGGACCAGAGAGACGACGCGGTGGAGAAAGAATGGAAGAATTTTAAATTGTATTTAAAAGATCATTGTATGATTGAAAGTTAGATATAACCTGAGGATAAGATAGGCTGTAGAGTAGAAGATAGATGATTAAGTTAGAAGATGATAAGGATTAAGATCAGATTTAATTAAGTTTAATTAATTAGACAATGATATAAGTTAAGAGATATGAGATAGGAATGTTCAGCGGCACCCCGCAAGACGGGAAAAATCGCTAGACGAGAAACTCGCCAGACGTCTCGCAAGAGTGTCTCGCGAGACGAATTTCCCTACGGGCGTGACTCGCGAGACGGAAAAATTCCCGCGATTTTTCTCCCCCCGTCAAACAGCTCTCTCTGAAGATGTTGGAGTATATATGGAGCCGGCGGAGGTGGCCGGGAGAATCCGTAACCGGAGAGACGCCGCCGCGGTGGAGAAAGAACGGGGGGAAATTCAAATTGTATTTAAAAAAAGTATTGTAATATTTAAAAGTTGATTTATGTTTGGGGGGAAAAAAAGAGGATAGGCTGTCAAATGCACAATTCGAAGTGAATGATGAAAATTTTAGGAAAATATAGATTATAGAAACAGATTTTGAAAATGTTTTGGATATAAATAGCGATAGGTTTAAAATGTTTTGTTTTTAAGATTGAATAGTAGGTATAAAATATGTGCGAAAGTTAAAATTGGAAGTTAGGTGAAATACTCTAAAGGGACGCAAATAAGGGGAAATAGGAGGAAGTCCGTAAAAGATGATAAGAAAATGGAGATTTTTAGTATGATGATGTATTTTTTCTTTTTTTGTGGTTATTTTTGGATGTTTTTTTTTTTATTTTATTTTTTATTTTTGTGTTTGTGTTTGCATTTGTTGTTGATTTTACTTTGGAAAATACAAGAAATATTATTTGGGGGGGAAAAAACAAACAAACTGCTCTTCCCCCGTCGGTGCCTCGCGAGACGAAATTTTCGCTAGGCGGCAGCGCTCGCGGAACGAATTCGTTTCGTCCCGCGAGGCACCGCTGTATTGAACGTCGAAAATAGAATAGAATTATCGGAAATTTTGGAGGGGCGCAGGAGGAGGAAAAGACAGGAGGAAGTGAAGAAGGATCGTAATAGAAAGGTAATACAGTGGTGCCTCGCGAGACGAAAACGATTCGTTCTGCGAGTATTTCCGCCGAGCGATTTTCCCGTCCAGCGAAGCGCCAATGCAAATCGCGGTTTTCGCTAGATGGAAAAAAAAAATTCACAAAAAGGAAAAAGAGAAGAAAAAAACAATACAGATAAGAACACTTGACTAAATAACAAAAATTAAAATACCAAAAATGCAACAAATAAATTCTTTAACATCCTCAAACTTCTTTAAATCTTAGTGACGGACTTCCTCCCATCCTCTATGCTGCGTTCATTTCAAATTTACTTTAGTCACTTTAAATCATCGTTAGCAATTAATCGATTCCTTGTCTATCATCTTATCTCTACCTTTATAAACTTATATCCAACTCAACGATTCCAACAATTATGTCCTACTTTTACTAAAAACGATTTATACTGATGCCATTAATTCAGCTGATTTCCAGTTACCTGGATAGATTACCTCTATCTTTTCACGTTAATTCAGCCGATTTCCAGTTACCTGGATAGATTACCTCTATCTTTTCACGTTAATTCAGCTGATTTCCAGTTACCTGGATAGATTACCTCTATCTTTTCACGTTAATTCAGCTGATTTCCAGTTACCTGGATAGATTACCTCTATCTTTTCACGTTAATTCAGCTGATTTCCAGTTACCTGGATAGATTACCTCTATCTTTTCACGTTAATTCAGCTGATTTCCAGTTACCTGGATAGATTACCTCTATCTTTTCACGTTAATTCAGCTGATTTCCAGTTACCTGGATAGATTACCTCTATCTTTTCACGTTAATTCAGCGATTTCCAGTTACCTGGATAGATTACCTCTATCTTTTCACGTTAATTCAGCCGATTTCCAGTTACCTGGATAGATTACCTCTATCTTTTCACGTTAATTCAGCCGATTTCCAGTTACCTGGATAGATTACCTCTATCTTTTCACGTTAATTCAGCTGATTTCCAGTTACCTGGATAGATTACCTCTATCTTTTCACGTTAATTCAGCTGATTTCCAGTTACCTGGATAGATTACCTCTATCTTTTCACGTTAATTCAGCTGATTTCCAGTTACCTGGATAGATTACCTCTATCTTTTCACGTTAATTCAGCTGATTTCCAGTTACCTGGATAGATTACCTCTATCTTTTCACGTTAATTCAGCTGATTTCCAGTTACCTGGATAGATTACCTCTATCTTTTCACGTTAATTCAGCTGATTTCCAGTTACCTGGATAGATTACCTCTATCTTTTCACGTTAATTCAGCTGATTTCCAGTTACCTGGATAGATTACCTCTATCTTTTCACGTTAATTCAGCTGATTTCCAGTTACCTGGATAGATTACCTCTATCTTTTCACGTTAATTCAGCTGATTTCCAGTTACCTGGATAGATTACCTCTATCTTTTCACGTTAATTCAGCTGATTTCCAGTTACCTGGATAGATTACCTCTATCTTTTCACGTTAATTCAGCTGATTTCCAGTTACCTGGATAGATTACCTCTATCTTTTCACGTTTTTTTCATGCAATCTCTGAATTTCTTCCGATTCTTCTTGCACCACTGGTCTCGGAGTTCAGCAAATCATCTTTATCGAGGTTTCCAATAAAACAACATCATAGGAAACATTCCAAATTACATTCCAAATTATTTTTTCCAATTATAAAACAAAAAAAAAACTTCCAAATTGTCCAAATTATTACTTTAAATTTCTCGGAGTTCAGCAAGTTCCACGTATTTCGTCAACTTCATCTGCCATTCTTCCACCGTCGGTAGATCTTCACTTTCCCAATTCTTCGCTATTAAAATCCTAGCGGCTGTTGTGTAGTGTTTGTATTTTGTTCTCTTTATATGGAAAAAATAATAAATTCTTTTTTTAAAAAAAGAAAATCGTCTTGCGAGGCAGCCCCGTAGACAAATTCGTCTTGCGGGGCCTTCGTCTAGCGAGTTTTTCGCCTAGCGAGCCATTCATCTAGCGGGTCACCACTCTAGGTTATCGTTTTTGTTGTATTTTTGTGTATGTTGTTTTGCGCCGTTACGTTTTTTTCCCTTTTATGTACGTCCTTGGTTGAAAATTTAATAAAAATCGTTTAAATCAAATTAAATTAAAGGACGCTAAAATGAATAATCGTTGCTTTAAAAGAGTGAATTTAAGAATTAATTTAAAATAAAATCAACAATTCAGATTATTATAATACAGCGGTGCCTCCCTAGACGAAAATAATTCATTCTGCGAGTATTTTAGTCCAGCGATTTTTTCATCTAGCAAAGCACCAGTGCAAATCGCGGTTGCCTTCGTCTGGCGAGTTTTTCGTCTAGCGAGGCATTCATCTAGCGGGTCACCACTGTAGGTTATCGTTTCTGTTGTATTTTTGTGTGTGTTGTTTTGCGTCGTTACGTTTTTTCCCTTTTATGTACGTTCTTAGTTTAAAAATTTAATAAAAATCGTTTAAATCAAATTAAATTAAAGGACGCTAAAATGAATAATCGTTGCTTTAAAAGAGTGAATTTAAGAATTAATTTAAAATAAAATCAACAATTCAGATTATTATAATACAGCGGTGCCTCCCTAGACGAAAATAATTCATTCTGCGAGTATTTTCGTCTAGCGATTTTTTCATCTAGCAAAGCACCAGTGCAAATCGCGGTTGCCTTCGTCTGGCGAGTTTTTCGTCTAGCGAGGCATTCATCTAGCGGGTCACCACTGTAGGTTATCGTTTCTGTTGTATTTTTGTGTGTGTTGTTTTGCGTCGTTACGTTTTTTCCCTTTTATGTACGTTCTTAGTTTAAAAATTTAATAAAAATCGTTTAAATCAAATTAAATTAAAGGACGCTAAAATGAATAATCGTTGCTTTAAAAGAGTGAATTTAAAAATTAATTTAAAATAAAACCAACAATTCAGATTATTATAATACAGTGGTGCCTCCCTAGACGAAAATAATTCATTCTGCGAGTATTTCCGTCAAGCGATTTTTCCATCTAGCAAAGCACCAGTGCAAATCGCGGTTGCCTTCGTCTGGCGAGTTTTTCGTCTAGCGAGGCATTGATCTAGCGGGTCACCGCCGTAGGTTATCGTTTTTGTTGTATTTTTGTGTATGTTGTTTTGCGTCGTTACGTTTTTTTCCCTTTTATGTACGTCCTTAGTTGAAAATTTAATAAAAATCGTTTAAATCAAATTAAATTAAAGGACGCTAAAATGAATAATCGTTGCTTTAAAAGAGTGAATTTAATAATTAATTTAAAATAATAATCAACAATTCAGATTATTATAATACTTGAATCGAAAGGAGGGTCCTAATTGGCGGACCGAAGCTTCATAGCGGCGGCACAGGACTTTGCCGCCGCAACTGTGACCTTAGGGTTGGCATCCGAGAGGAGCCAATGGGCGTAGTGTTTTTCGGGACATCCGGGAAACTCGCATAGTAGCGGAGAGGTAAGTTCATTCCAGAAAGCCCTAGAAAAGCGGCAACGGAGAGTTACGTGGTCTGTAGTCTCTATTTCTCCGGAGTCGCACGGACAGAGTCTGTCGCCCGAAGGAACCCCCCAATACCTCCCATCCAATACGGCAGGACATGATTTCGGGGCAGTGTGAACACCCTTCTGCGGGACGGGACCTCGAGCCGAGTAAAATACCTAGCCGGGAGTAGTAAGTGTCTTCCTTAGGATTATCGGAAAAGAAACGTTAGTCAGGAGAGAACATGTTGACGAAGAGAGCACATGGCCCAGTCTTCTTCAACGTCTTCATCCATGACTTGGATGATGGGCTTGAGGGCATCCTGATCCAGTTTGCAAAAGGGTGCTCCATCAATGGCTCCTCTTCATCCTGGAGAGATGTGACTAGTGGGGTGCCACAGGGTTCTGTCTTGGGCCCAGTCTTATTCAACATCTTCATCCATGACTTGGATGATGGGCTTGAGGGCATCCTGATCAAGTTTGCAGATGACACCCAATTGGGAGGGGCGGCTAATACCCCAGAGGACAGGATCACACTTCAAAATGACCTTCACCGATTAGAGAACTGGGCCCAAAGCAAACAAGATGAATTTTAACAAGGAGAAATGTCAAGTACTACACTTGGGCAAAAAAAAAAAATGAAAGGCACAAATACAGGATGGGGGACACCTGGCTTGAGAGCAGGACATGGGAAAAGGATCTAGGAGTCTTGGTAGACCACCAACTTGACGTGAGTCAACAGTGTGATGCAGCGGCTAAAAAAGCCAATGCAATTCTGGGCTGCATCAATAGGAGGATAGCATCTAGATCGAGGGAAGAAGAAGAAGAGGAGGGAGGAGGAGGAGAGGAGGAGGAGGAAGAGGAGAAGGAGTCTTGGTAGACCATCAACTTGACATGAGTCAACAGTGCGATGCAGCGGCTAAAAAAGCCAACGCAATTCTGGGCCGCATCAATAGGAGGATAGCGTCTAGATCACAGGTGTCGGACACAAGGCCCGCGGGCCTCATCCGGCCCGCCGGACCTCGTCATGTGGCCCCCGCGCGCTCACTGCACGCAGATCCGGAGCTGCCATTTAGGCCAACTGGGCGGCCGCCCCACTTCTCCAGCTGCCCGGCTGCCCTGCCCTGCCCAGTGCTGTCAAGTATCCCGTTTCCCCCGGGAATCTCCCTTATTCCAAGCAGTTTCCCGCTGCTATCCCTTATTTTTTATATCCCTTTAATTTCCCATTTTTTCAAAGGAAGCAGCTCCTCTCCCTCCCCCTGCTGGCCAGGGACTGGGAAGACCTCGCCTCCTTGCAGCCTCAAAGCAAGCGGGAGCCATTTCCCGCGCTCGCAGCCGTCACCGCCCCGCGGGCAGCGTTTCCAAAATACGGCAAGCCTACTGCGGGCCGTTCGCCCCAGTGCCGCCACTTTTGCTTCTGCCGTGCGACTGTCCCCGGGATAGGTGAGGCTGCTGACCCCTTCTTTTTCAAATCTGAAACTTGACGGCTGTGGCCCCGTCACGCGCCCGCCCTGCCTCGTTTCTGCCAGCGCGGGCGCAGCGGCAGACCGCAGCAGTTTCCCTCCTGTTTGGCTGCTGCTGCTGCTGGCGTCGGATTCGAGGCGCCGGCGTCGAGGTAAAGGCGGAGGCCGAGGGGGAAGCCCTCTTTCTGAGAAATCGGCCGCGGCGCCGCTACTTCCGCAGGTAACTCGCTGCTGGAGCCTCCCGCGCAGCTTTGCAAGTGAGCTGCGAGGAGGCGGCGGCTGTGCACGCCTCGCCTCGCCTTGAAGAGGGAGCCTGAGCGCCAGCTCCCGCGGATCAATTGTCTCCGGTCCCCGTGGAAGCCCGTCCGCTGCCTTTCCCTCATTGGATCTGTCGATCACTTTCCCCGATCACTTACACCCCCCCTCCCTCTTGCACCGCGCTTGGTGTAATACAGATTCAACCCTAAAGCCAAATCGCATCGAGGAGCCCCCTTGCCGCGTGTCGTTGCTGGCCGTTTGCCTCGCCCGGTAAGGACGGCTGAGGTGTCGCAGCGCAGGTCGGGCCGTGCCTCCTCAGAAGTAAAGGAACGAATCGCCATGCGTTGTGGCTTATCTGATTTGCCTCAAGCCTTGCGCACCGATGAGGCGCAGGAGCCCCTTGTGCGAGCAGGCAGGACCCCGCCCGCCTCTATCCCGCCCTCCTCTCTCCTGATTTCTCCTTTTTTCCACTTTCCCCCTCTTCGCCTCTCCTCCTCTTTACGGTTTTCCCCACCCCCCTTTCCCCTCCCTCCCCCCCATCACATCTTTTTCCAGCCTTTTTTCTCTTCCCCACTTTCCCCACTTACCAAATTCTCTTTTCCACATCCTTCCTTTCCCCTCTCTCTTTTCCTCCTTCCTTCCCGTCTTCCTTCCTCTCCCTCGTTCTGATTCTTTCCCTCCCTCGCCTTTCTTTCTTCTCTCCCTCTTTACTTACTTATCAAACCTTTCTTAGGCATTCACATGTAAAATCACGAAAGAAAGAATCACATACAGGAACTTTAAAATATATATACACAAAGAAACAACAATTAAACTCATAGGCTAATCGTATGTGTGTATTAGTAAAATCTATAATTTCGTCCTGTTAAAGTACTCCTTGAAGCACTGCTGCCAAAAACTCGGCTACCCCCACAGTCACCCCTTGGTCAATGTCAGAGAGACCGAATCCAACACTTCTCTCCCTCTTTCTTTTTCTTTCCTTCTTTCTTCCCTTCCTTCTTTCCTACTCTTCTTTCTCTCCCCTCTTTCCTCCCTCTCCTGCATTTAACAGATTGCTTTGCGCCTGGGTCTTCTCACATGGTGACTATTCGGTAGGCATGGCGCTTATTTACTAATTGACGGGTTTGTGTCTGCTAGTCCTATCAGAAGGGCCATGATTTACACCAGTGCCACCCCGGGTTAAAATGATTGAAGTAGTGCGCGGAGTGGACACATAGTCCTACGGATCCAACCGGCCCTTTGAGGGTGACCGGACTGCTGATGCGGCCCCCGACGAATTTGAGTTTGACACCCCTGGTCTAGATCAAGGGAAGTAATAGTACCACTGTATTCCGCTCTGGTCAGACCTCACCTGGAAGACTGTGTCCAGTTCTGGGCACCCCAGTTCAAGAAGGATACTGACAAGCTGGAACGTGTCCAGAGGAGGGCAACCAAAATGGTCCAAGGCCTGGAAACGATGCCTTATGAGGAACGGCTTAGGGAGCTGGGTATGTTTAGCCTGGAGAAGAGAAGGTTAAGGGGTGATATGATAGCCATGTTCAAATATATCAAAGGATGTCATATAGAGGAGGGAGAAAGGTTGTTTTCTGCTGCTCCAGAGAAGCGGACACGGGGCAATGGATTCAAACTACAAGAGAGAAGATTCCACCTAAACGTTAGGAAGAACTTCCTGCGAGTAAGAGCTGGGATTTGCTGCCCAGGAGTGTGGCGGAGTCTCCTTCTTTGGAGGTCTTGAAGCGGAGGCTCGACAGCCGTCCGTCAGGAATGCTTGGATGGGGTTTCCTGCTCGGCAGGGGGTCGGACTGGATGGCCCTTGGGGTCTCTTCCAACTCTGATTCTATGATCTGTCAGGGATGCTTGGATGGGGTTTCCTGCTTGGCAGGGGGTTCGGACTGGATGGCCCTTGGGGTCTCTTCCAACTCTAGGATTCTAGGATTCCTTCTTTGGAGGTCTTGAAGCGGAGGCTCGACAGCCGTCCGTCAGGAATGCTTGGATGGGGTTTCCTGCTCGGCAGGGGGTTGGACTGGATGGCCCTTGGGGTCTCTTCCAACTCTAGGATTCTATGAAAGCAGCCGCCCCGTGCCAAGGGTCCTGAGGCCATTTTAGGCTTCGGCACGCAGATGCACGCTCTCTCTCGCTCTCTCTTACACACAAACACACAGCCCATGGCCCCGTCCGCCAGGGCTTCCTATGCGGACGTTTCCGTGCGAGACGAGCGTCAGCGCAAGGGGGGCTTTTTATGGATGTGCCTCATGCCAGTGCCGTCCCTCCCAGATCACCGCGCAGCTGGCATGCCGGAGAGCGCTGTTTTATTGTGAAACGGGATCTTCCACCATATAGAAGGGCAACCCACGTGGCCCAAGGCCCAGAAACGATGCCTTACGAGGAACGGATTAGGGAGCTGGGTATGTTTACCAGGGTCCGTCAGGCTTCCTTCTTGGCAGATCCCGGTAGTTAGCAGAATCCGAGCACGGCGTCAGCTCGCGTGCGACTGCCAAGGCATCGCAGCAATGATTCGCGGAAACGTCCGTCCTCTTATCGAGCAGTGTTTATTTCCAAAGCCGTATTTCTACTCCCGGAGAAATCAACCCCAAACGAAACCCAAAAGATCAAACGTGTCCACGGACAAAGACAAAAGTCCGCCCAGTGACCAGGGCGTCATAGCAAAGCTCTTAACCCTTTAGGCTCTGGTCTGATAACTCTCCGCCAGCGCGCCCAAGATCAGCAGCAGAGCTCCTGTTCTCTGTGCGGAAGGCACGGGGCCTCGATCCGTACGGGTAAAGGACGGGGAGGTGCTCGTGTCTGAAACGCTGGAGTGCCGCCGCCGCGACCGCAGAAAGCTGCTTCCCGGTGTCATTTCGGGCTCACAGCTGTCCCTGAATCGGAGTCGAAACAAAATAAGAATTTCTGCCCAGTAGCACCTTCGAGACCAGCTGAGTTTGTTCTTGGTGTGCGCTTTCGTGTGCATGCACACTTCTTCAGATACGCATGCATGCACACGAAAGCTCATACCCGGAACAAACTCAGCAGGTCTCTAAGGTGCTACTGGAAAGAATTTTTTCATTTTGTTTCGACTATGGCCGACCAACACGGCTACCCACCTGTAACATGAATCCTCGAATCATCGAGTTGGAAGAGACCCCAAGGGCCATCCAGTCCGACCCCCTGCCAAGCAAGAAACGCCATCCGAGCATTCCTGACGGACGGCTGTCGAGCCTCCGTTTCAAGACCTCCAAAGAAGGAATCCTAGAGTTGGAAGAGACCCCAAGGGCCATCCAGTCCAACCCCCTGCCAAGCAGGAAACCCCATCCAAGCATTCCTGACGGACGGCTGTCAAGCCTCCGCTTCAAGACCTCCAAAGAAGGAGACTCCGCCACACTCCTTGGCAGCAAATCCCAGCTCTTACTCGCAGGAAGTTCTTCCTAATGTTTAGGTGGAATCTTCTTCTTGGAGTTTGAATCCATTGCCCCGTGTCCGCTTCTCCGGAGCAGCAGAAAACAACCTTTCTCCCTCCTCTAGATGACATCCTTTGATATATTTGAACATGGCTATCCTATCACCCCTTAAGCTTCTCTTCTCCAGGCTAAACATACCCAGCTCCCTAAGCCGTTCCTCATAAGGCATCGTTTCCAGGCCTTGGACCATTTTGGTTGCCCTCCTCTGGACACCTTCCAGCTTGTCCGTATCCTTCTTGAACTGGGGTGCCCAGAACTGGACACAGTATTCCAGGTGAGGTCTGACCAGAGCGGAATACAGTGGTACTATTACTTCCCTCGATCTAGACGCTATACTCCTCTTGACGCAGCCCAGAATTGCATTGGCTTTTTTAGCCGCTGCATCACACTGTTGACTCATGTCAAGTTGGTGGTCTACCAAGGCTCCTCGATCCTTTTCCCATGTACTGCTCTCAAGAATTAACCTGAAGGCGCAGGTTAATTCTGCATTCCAGGGCGGCTTTTTCTCGCGGGGCAGAATAGTTTTAACAACCAGGGAACTCTGGGCATCGTAGATCCGCAATGCAAGGTCTCCTAACAGCTCTCCGCACCTTTAGCAAACCACCGCTCCCGAAATCATTTCGAGGAAGCCGTGAACGTTCGTACGCGGCAAGGGTGTGCTTGAAACGTACAGGTGGAACTCGAAAAATTAGAATATCGTGGAAAAATTCCATTTATGCAAGCAATTGTTTTCATTAGTTACTGGAGTTGGATATATGAGATACCGGTGAAACTCGAAAAATTAGAATATCGTGGAAAAATTCCATTTATGCAAGCAATTGTTTTCATTAGTTACTGGAGTTGGATATATGAGATACCGGAAAACTCGAAAAATTAGAATATCGTGGAAAAATTCCATTTATGCAAGCAATTGTTTTCATTAGTTACTGGAGTTGGATATATGAGATACCGGCGAAACTCGAAAAATTAGAATATCGTGGGAAAATTCCATTTATGCAAGCAATTGTTTTCATTAGTTACTGGAGTTGGATATATGAGATACGGGTGGAACTCGAAAAATTAGAATATCGTGGAAAAATTCCATTTATGCAAGCAATTGTTTTCATTAGTTACTGGAGTTGGATATATGAGATCCAGGTGGACCTCGAAAAATTAGAATATCGTGGAAAAATTCCATTTATGCAAGCAATTGTTTTCATTAGTTACTGGAGTTGGATATATGAGATACCGGAAACTCGAAAAATTAGAATATCGTGGAAAAATTCCATTTATGCAAGCAATTGTTTTCATTAGTTACTGGAGTTGGATATATGAGATCCAGGTGGACCTCGAAAAATTAGAATATCGTGGAAAAATTCCATTTATGCAAGCAATTGTTTTCATCCGCTACTGGAGTTGGATATATGAGATCCAGGTGGACCTCGAAAAATTAGAATATCGTGGAAAAATTCCATTTATGCAAGCAATTGTTTTCATCAGCTACTGGAGTTGGATATATGAGATACCGGCGAAACTCGAAAAATTAGAATATCGTGGGAAAATTCCATTTATGCAAGCAATTGTTTTCATTAGTTACTGGAGTTGGATATATGAGATACGGGTGGAACTCGAAAAATTAGAATATCGTGGAAAAATTCCATTTATGCAAGCAATTGTTTTCATTAGTTACTGGAGTTGGATATATGAGATACGGGCGGAACTCGAAAAATTAGAATATCGTGGGAAAATTCCATTTATGCAAGCAATTGTTTTCATTATTGGATATTCAGAGTACTGGAGTTGGATATATGAGATCCAGGTGGACCTCGAAAAATTAGAATATCGTGGAAAAATTCCATTTATGCAAGCAATTGTTTTCATTAGTTACTGGAGTTGGATATATGAGATACGGGTGGAACTCGAAAAATTAGAATATCGTGGAAAAATTCCATTTATGCAAGCAATTGTTTTCATTAGTTACTGGAGTTGGATATATGAGATACGGGTGGACCTCGAAAAATTAGAATATTGTTAGGTTTAATAGATGAAGACATACCAAAAGGGAAGGAAAAAGTATTCTTATATGCTAGTACAGCAGCCAGGGTAGTTATAGCAGCTAAGTGGAAGGATGAAAAGGCACCATCAAAAGAGGAATGGATCTGTAAATTGAATGAGTATTTATTAATGGCAAAATTAACAGCGGCAATAAGGAATACATCAAAGCAAAATTTAAAAAATGAATGGATATGTTATGAGGAATATATGGCCAAACATTACTCAAGGGACGATGTGCTTGCATGTCTAGATTAAGAGATATGGAGATTAATAAAGGGAAAAAAGAGATTAAGAAGATAAGAAAATGTATTATAAAGAATGATAATACAGAATGCATATTGTGAAAAGGATTTATGACAGAAGAAGAAATGTTGCTGGAGGGGAGTCAGAGGGGGGGAGGGGGTATGGGAGTAAGATTTGCTTGTTTTGATTAGTATGTATTTTTTTTCTCAATTTGTTTTATGGATTTGTATATTTTAATTTAAAATTTAAATAAAGTTTCTTAACATTAAAAAGAAAAAAGGAAAAAAAAGAAAAATTAGAATATCGTGGAAAAATTCCATTTATGCAAGCAATTGTTTTCATTAGCTACTGGAGTTGGATATATGAGATACGGGCGGAACTCGAAAAATTAGAATATCGTGGAAAAATTCCATTTATGCAAGCAATTGTTTTCATTAGTTACTGGAGTTGGATATATGAGATACGGGTGGAACTCGAAAAATTAGAATATCGTGGGAAAATTCCATTTATGCAAGCAATCGTTTTCATTAGCTACTGGAGTTTAGGTAGCTAGGGTTTATTTCGGCCATATGGCCGATATCCCATCGCAAAACACATTCCTCGTAATACGCACAGAGCAAAACAATTTGACAAATTTAAACAACGCGGTACGGAAACCAATTTGACAACGACCCGTTTGCACCCTTCCATCTGAGTCGAACCGAGATCTGAGCTAATGGAGTTGAATAGATGAGATGGACTCGTGACCCGCAAAGCGAGATGTGTCAAGCGTTTATTTGTTATAATTGTGATGATTGTGGCGTGCAGCCGACGGAAACCCCAAAGTTGAGGTTGTTAATTATGGCTCTCGTCAGCCGTACGCCGCAATCATCACAATTATAACAAATAAAGGCTTGACACGTCTCGCTTTGCGGGCCATGAGTCTATCTCGTCTATTAGTTTCACCGTTCCACGATCCTCTTAATGAACCCTTCCACGGTACTCTTAATTTTCCCGAGTTTCCCCTGTATATGGTGTGAAAATGGCCCTACTCTGCTCCCACGTGGAAAAGGCAGGAGATTATTCACCATCGTCAACCTTTTATTGGCATCAAACAAAACCCACATTGTCATCCGCACGTGCACACACGCACCGTTGTTTTTCGCTCCATAAGACGCACTTTTCCGGGAGAGAGATAAAAGTCCCGGCTCCCTCGCTCAGGCCTCCATTGTTGAATGTGCTGCGGAGGGAGGTTGTTTGTTTCCCCAGCGACATGTGATTGGCTGATTAGATTATCCCCGCGATGGGGTGAGCTCCCGTTGCCCGGTCCCTAGCAGTTCGAAAGCACGTCAAAAGTGCAAGTACATCAAACTTACCGTATTTTTGCTCCGTGAGACACACTTTTTTCCTCCTGAAAAGTAAAGGGAAATATCTGTGCATCTTACGGAGCGAACGGTGGTCCCTGGAGCTGAATTGCCCATGGGGCCAAAAGAGGATCGTGCTTTTTATTTTACAAAGAGAAAAGGGGGTGTTGAAAGGACCCCGCTCAGCAGCTGATCAGCAAGAGATCGGGAGAGAGATAAGAGTCCCGGCTCCCTTTCAGCCCCGCCCTCCATTGTTGAATGTGCTGCAGAGGGAGGTTGTTTGTTTCCCCAGCGACATGTGACTGGCTGATTAGATTATCTGTCTGGAAACTGTAGAAAAGGCTCCCTTTCCTTTAGAAGCTGCAGAAATGTGAGTTGAACCCCATAAAAACGGGGCTTTTCCTCTTTGCTTTTCCCCCTTTGCAAAAGGAGCTTTGCTTTTCCCCCTTTGCAAAAAAAGCTGCAAAACTTTTAGCTGATCCTCAAAAAAACAGGGCTTTTCCCTTTGCAAAAAAAGCTGCAAAACTTTTAGCTGATCCTCAAAAAAACAGGGCTTTTCCCTTTGCAAAAAAGCTGCAAAACTTTTAGCTGATCCTCAAAAAAACAGGGCTTTTCCCTTTGCAAAAAAGCTGCAAAACTTTTAGCTGATCCTCAAAAAAACCAGGGCTTTTCCCTTTGCAAAAAAAGCTGCAAAACTTTAGCTGATCCTCAAAAAAACAGGGCTTTTCCCTTTGCAAAAAAGCTGCAAAACTTTTAGCTGATCCTCAAAAAAACCAGGGCTTTTCCCTTTGCAAAAAAGCTGCAAAACTTTTAGCTGATCCTCAAAAAAACAGGGCTTTTCCCTTTGCAAAAAAAGCTGCAAAACTTTTAGCTGATCCTAAAAAAAACAGGGCTTTTCCCTTTGCAAAAAAGCTGCAAAACTTTTAGCTGATCCTCAAAAAACAGGGCTTTTCCCTTTGCAAAAAAAGCTGCAAAACTTTTAGCTGATCCTCAAAAAAACAGGGCTTTTCCCTTTGCAAAAAAAGCTGCAAAACTTTTAGCTGATCCTCAAAAAAACAGGGCTTTTAGAGGAGGAAAACCAGAAAAAATTTTTTCCCTTGTTTCCTCCTCTAAAATTGAGGTGCGCCCTATGGTTCAGGTGCATCCTATGGAGCGAAAAATATGGTAGGAATTGAGATACCAATTTGGTAAGCTCCTGGTCAGTCCCCTTTGGTAGGAAACGTAAGACTTCTCGCTCTGGTCTCCTTCTAGGGATACAGAGCTGGTCCGGGAATTGCTGGCGGAGATCGCCGTAAAGTTAGCATTGAAAAACCATATGAACAAGGCTTTCCACCTGGTGGTCCTCGCATGGAGAGATCCTCTCACCCTCCACCCAACCTGAGAACCTTCCCCATAGGAGGTTCGGTGGATTTGCATTGAACCTGGCCAACGAAAAACCAAGATAATTACAATTTGTTTCGTGTGGCCCACGGAAGATGAAAATAAAGAGGGGAACATGTATTGCCTGCTGCCTCCTCTAAGTTCTTGGCGCTCGATGTCCCACAAACTGGTTTGAAAAGCGTAGGAGCTAGTAAAGGGAAAGGGACCCCTGACCATCAGGTCCAGTCGTGTCCGACTCTAGTGTTGCGGCGCTCATAGAATCATAGAGTTGGAAGAGACCCCAAGGGCCATCCAGTCCAACCCCCTGCCAAGCAGGAAACACCATCAAAGCATTCCTGACAGATGGCTGTCAAGCCTCTGCTTAAAGACCTCCAAAGAAGGAGACTCCACCACACTCCTTGGTAGCAAATCCCACTGCCGAACAGCTCTCACTGTCAGGAAGTTCTTCCTAATGTTTAGGTGGAATCTCCTTTCTTGGAGTTTGAATCCATTGCCCCGTGTCCGCTTCTCTGGAGCAGCAGAAAACAACCTTTCACCCTCCTCTAGATGACATCCTTTGATATATTTGAACATGGCTATCATATCACCCCTTAACCTTCTCTTCTCCAGGCTAAACATACCCAGCTCCCTAAGCCGTTCCTCATAAGGCATCGTTTCCAGGCCTTGGACCATTTTGGTTGCCCTCCTCTGGACACGTTCCAGCTTGTCCGTATCCTTCTTGAACTGGGGTGCCCAGAACTGGACACAGTCTTCCAGGTGAGGTCTGACCAGAGCGGAATACAGTGGTACTATTACTTCCCTCGATCTAGACGCTATACTCCTATTGACGCAGCCCAGAATTGCATTGGCTTTTTTAGCCGCTGCATCACACTGTTGACTCATGTCAAGTTTGTGGTCTACCAAGACTCCTCGATCCTTTTCCCATGTACTGCTCTCAAGCCAGGTGTCACCCATCCTGTATTTGTGCCTTTCATTTTTTTTGCCCAAGTGTAGTACTTTACATTTCTCCCTGTTAAAATTCATCTTGTTTGCTTTGGCCCAGTTCTCTAATCTGTTAAGGTCATTTTGAAGTGTGATCCTGTCCTCTGGGGTATTAGCCACCCCTCCCAATTTGGTGTCATCTGCAAACTTGATCAGGATGCCCTCAAGCCCATCATCCAAGTCATGGATGAAGATGTTGAAGAAGACTGGGCCCAAGACCGAACCCTGTGGCACCCCGCTAGTCACTTCTCTCCAGGATGAAGAGGAGCCATTGATGAGCACCCTTTTGCAAACTGGATCAGGATGCCCTCAAGCCCATCATCCAAGTCATGGATGAAGATGTTGAAGAAGACTGGGCCCAAGACCGAACCCTGTGGCACCCCACTAGTCACATCTCTCCAGGATGAAGAGGAGCCATTCATGAGCACCCTTTCGGTTCTATAGGCCGCTCATCTCGCTCTATAGGCCGAGGGAGCCGGCGTTTGTCCGCAGGCAGCTTCCGGGTCACGCGCCCAGCGTGATAAAGCCGCTTTCTGGCGAACCGGAGCGGCGCACGGAAACGCCGTCGACCTTCCCGCCGGAGCGGTCCCTATTGATCCCCTTGCACTTTTGACGTGCTTTCGAACCGCTAGGCGGGCAGGAGCTGGGACCGAGCGACGGGAGCTCGCCCCGTGGCGGGGATCCGAACCGCCGACCTTCTGATCGGCAAGCCCCAGGCTCTGTGGTTTAACCCACAGCGCCACCTGGGTCCCTATATAGGGGCTGGTACTCCTCTGTTTATAATGACTGGCACTGTCCGTCCGATCCCAGGATGGATTCTTACACGGCAGGTATTATTACTATAAAGCTTTTTGATCAGATAAAGTAATCTGGGTTCAAAGCCCACAGTCTCCAATTTGGTCCGTAGCAACCTCCTGACGATGGTACCAAAAGCAGCTTCAACTTCAGGAGATTATTGCTCATTCAGTATCTGGATGATACCCAGCTCTACCTCTCTTTCAAATCGGGACCTGCGAAGGCGGGGAAGGTCCTGTGTGAGTGTCCGGAGGCGGTTGGAGGATGGATGGCGGCTAACAGATTGGGGTTGAATCCTGACAAGACAGAAGTACTGTTTTTGGGGGACAGGGGGCGGGTGGGTGTGGGGGACCCCCTGGTCCTGAATGGGGTAACCGTGCCCGTGAAGGACCAAGTGCGCAGCCTGGGAGTCGTTTTGGACTCGCAGCCGTCCATGGAGGTGCAGGTGAATTCTGTGTCTACCAGCTCCATCTGGTACGCAGGCTGAGACCCTACCTGCCCGCGGACTGTCTCGCCAGAGTGGTGCATGCTCTGGTTATCTCCCGCTTGGACTACTGCAATGCGCTCTACGTGGGGCTACCTTTGAAGGTGACCCGGAAACTGCAATTAATCCAGAATGCGGCAGCTAGACTGGTGACCTGGGAGCGGCCGCCGGGACCACCGGTCCCGAGAGATCTGCATTGGCTCCCAGTACGTTTCCGAGCACGGTTGCAGGTAGGTAACCGTGTTGGGTCTGCCATAGTCAAAACAAAAATTTTAAAAATCCATTGCAATAGCACCTTAGAGACCAGCTACCGTAATTTCCGGCGAATGAGACGACTGGGCGTATAAGACGACCCCCCGACTTTCCCAGTTAAAATATCGAGTCGGAGATATACTCGGCCGCAGATTCTCCACCCGGCGTGTAAGACGACCCCCCGACTTTTGAGAAGATTTCCCTGGGTTATCAAATCATTTACACACATAAAGTCCAGTACTTTGGCCACCTCATGAGAAGAGAAGACTCCCTGGGACACGACTGAACGACTGAACGACAACGACAATGGGCAGAGTTTGAATATAATTTGTCTCTAGCCGCGGAAGAGGGGAAACAATGAACCGACAAGCCTGGCAGATGAAAATGACCAAGCCGCCACTAGGACGCCCGAGCTGATGAGTTTCTGTCGCCGAAGTCGCAAAGGCATCATAGCCGAATAGGGACGGGGAGGTATTCGAATCCGAGCAGCGGGTCTCGTGGAAACCGATAATGTGAAATTTCGTAAGAAAGTCCAAGACATCCCTATCCCCTCGTTTTGGGCCCCACCTGCCAGGTTCCATGCATGACAAAATGTCGAGGTGGTTTGGAAGAGGTGGGGGGAATTTGTTGTTGTCGTTCAGTCGTGTCCGACTCTTCGTGACCCCGTGGACCAGAGCACGCCAGGCCCTCCTGTCTCACCCTGCCTCCCGCAGTTTGGCCAAACTCATGCCAGTCGCTTCGAGAACACTGTCCAACCATCTCGTCCTCTGTCGCCCCCTTCTCCTTGTGCCCTCCATCTTTCCCAACATCAGGGTCTTTTCCAGGGAGTCTTCTCTTCTCATGAGGTGGCCAAAGTACTGGAGCCTCAACTTCAGGATCTGTCCTTCCAGTGAGCACTCAGGGCTGATTTCCTTAAGAATGGATAGGTTTGATCTTCTTGCAGTCCATGGGACTCTCAAGAGTCTCCTCCAGCACCAGAATTCAAAAGCATCCATTCTTCGGCGATCAGCCTTCTTGATGGTCCAGCTCTCACTTCCGTACATTACTACTGGGAAAACCATCGCTTGAACTATACGGACCTTTGTCGGCAAGGCGATGTCTCTGCTTTTCAAGATGCTGTCTAGGAAGACAACTGGTCTGCCATAGTCTAAAAAATAAAATTCTTTCCAGTAGCACCTTAGAGACCAACTGAGTTTGTTCTTGGTATGAGCTTTCGTGTGCATGCACACTTCTTCAGATACTCATGCAGGTGCACACGAAAGCTCATACCAAGAACAAACTCAGTTGGTCTCTAAGGTGCTACTGGAAAGATAGATAGATAGATTTAGATGGGTCTGGTGTTTCCGACTAGTGTATCAGACCAACACGTGCTACCCACCTGTGACTAAAAAAATAAAAGAATCCTTCCAGTCTCTAAGGTGCTACTGGAAGGATATTTTCTATTTTGTTTCGACTATGGCAGACCAACACGGCTACCCACCTGTGACTAAAAAAATAAAAGAATCCTTCCAGTCTCTAAGGTGCTACTGGAAGGATATTTTTTTTTTGGTAATACCAAGAACAAACTTAGTTGGTCTCTAAGGTGCTAATGGAAGGATTTTTTTTTTTTAAAATTGTTTTGTTTCCACCGGGACCACATAACACCGGTCCTGAGAGATCTGCATTGGCTCCCGGTACGTTTCCGAGCACAATTCAAAGTGTTGTTGCTGACCCCGAAAGCCCTAAACGGCCTCGGTCCTGTAGACCTGAAGGAGCGTCTCCACCCCGTCGTTCAGCCCGGACACTGAAATCCAGCGCCGAGGGTCTTCTGGCGGTTCCCTCGCTGCGAGAAGCAAAGCTACAGGGAACCAGGCAGAGGGCCTTCTCGGTAGTGGCACCTGCCCTGTGGAACGCCCTCCCATCAGAGGTCAAGGAGATAAACAACTACCTGACATTCAGAAAATACCTGAAGGCAGCCCTGTTTAGGGAAGTTTTTAATCTGTGATATTTTAAATGTATTTTAATGTTTGATGGGAGACCCAGCCAGATGGGCGGGGTACAAATAATAAATTATTATGATGATTATTCATGCCCCAACCTTTTATTAACTTTCTTACTGCCCCAGCGGAGACAAATGGAGCGCATGACATTTCCATGAAAAGTGAAAGACAACCAGCAAGTAGTAATACAATTTTACTAGTTTATATATCAATTCAAACTACTATTCTACTACAATGTCCACACATCTATTAATGATGGAGTTACAGTTGTTGTTGTTTTTTTGGTATTATTAAAACAATACGAGATATTCATGTACACAGTTTTCAGGGGGAAGAGAAGTTAGGAACGCCTGGGCACCGCAGGGCCTTTTTTGTTTTGTTTTTTGCCTCTGGTGGTCTCAGGCTGCGTTAGCTAGCATTAGTCTGGTCGACAAGAAAAATAATAATAACGTAGAAATACAAATTATCTTTATATACAAACCAGTGCCTCTTGTTGTAACCAGCTTATACTCAAAACACCCCGCACACGAGAAAAGTTGATCCGCTGATACAATAGCTATGTCGTTTCAGCGTAGCACAAACCAGTATAAATTAAAAAAAGGAGAAGACATTATTACAAAGGTGCAAAACCTCCATTCTACAGCTTTTCCTGGCGAGGCTTTGGGGGGGGCAGTCGAAGCGTTCGGAAATCCAAGCAGACCCTAGGAACCTACCGGTGTAGTTACAGGAAACGTGGAGGGTGATGGCATCGGCAATGGTGTACATGGGCGAGGGGAACCCAGCCGGCGCCTCCGAGCGAGGCCCGCGCAAAGATGGCGAAACGTTGCACAACGGCGACAGCGCAGCCCGTGCAGCGACCCCTCCCTCCTTCCCTCCCCACCCCTTTATTTTGGGCTGCCCTCTTCCCATCCGTGTGCAAAAGCATCAACGATAAACGCTCTGCCAGAGCCAGAGCCAAGGCCAGAGCCAGTCAACTTTCCTCTTTTTTTGCATGGGAAACGCCGGTGCTGGAATAAGGGAATTTCCCACACACAAAAAAGAAAAAGGGGGAGGGGAAAGTCGACAGCTATGGGCAGAGCACCTCTCCCAAAAAAGGGCGAGGGAGGCTGGTAAGAAACCCAGCCGGCGCCGGAGCCGCCGAGCGAGGCCCGCGCAAAGATGGCGAAACGTTGCACACGGCGACAGCGCAGCCCGTGCAACGACCCCTCTCTCCTTCCCTCCCCACCCCTTTATTTTGGGTTGCCCTCTTCCCACCCATGTGCAAAAGCATCAAGGATAAACACTCCGCCAGAGCCAGAGCCAAGGCCAGAGCCAGAGCCAAGGCCAGAGCCAGTCAACTTTCCTCTTTTTTTGCAATGGGAAACGCCGGTGCTGGAATAAGGGAATTTCCCGCAAAACAAGAAAAAGGGGGGGGGGAGTCGACAGCTATGGGCAGAGCACCTCTCCAAAAAAAGGGGGCAAGGGAGGCTGGTTAGAACAGACAGACAAAAGAGTCGTAATGCTTGTGAAGCTTCGCAAATGGGCCGGATCCCAAAGTTACGCGGGGACTGAGAATTCCACCCGAGTCAACAAGGGAAAGCCGGGCGCGAGTTAAACGCCTCGCAGGCTTCGCCGGGGCCCGAGTTTAGCTTAACCCGTGTCTCCAGAGGTCCTGCCCGCTGAAACGATACAGGTGTGTGTTCTGTATGGCTCTGGGAGGTGAACCACGGGCACGCAACGGACCGTGCCGGAAGTGAAATATTTCAGAGACAAGGAGGACTCCCATAGCGAAAGGAAAGACAGTGAAGACATGCAGCCCCGCCTCCAAACCCACTTGCATAGAATCGATTAGTGACGCAATAACTAAATGGTGACGAAGGAAGAGACACGGGGTGTGTGTGTGTGTGTTCACACGCTTGTGCGGGGGGCCCCTGCTCCAAAAGGTAACCGTGCAAATGCTTCTCTCCCCGCCCCCCAAACTCAGGAAGGGGAGGATGGGGGGAAATCTGTTCTCCGGCACTGGAATAACTTCTTGGAAATAGTATTTCCCCCCCTCCCTTTTGTTCTTTTAAAGAGTTAGAACTGTGAAACAAAACGAAACAAAAAAGCTCTCGTATCTGTAAACTTAGCAAGCCTGAGCTTTGGGTAAAACTCTCGTACCTGGGACTGCAAAATTGCCTCCGGCCAGACTGTAGAATGGAGTGTTTTCATGTGTGTGTGTGTGTGTGTCCCTCCCTGCCCCTCTGAAAAGAGCTTCCAGTATACAGCTACAACCCACCCCCCACCCTGGTTAAATAAATCAGTAGTATGAAGATCCTGCGCTGAACCTCGCAGAGAGCTTGGGCCGCTGACCCGTGGAAAGCCCCGGCATGCGCTGTGTGTTTCTGGAGTCGCTATGTACATTCTGGTCCTCTCTCTCCCCCACGCGGCGGCGGCTTCGGCGTCCGGCCGAGACAGCGGCCGAAGGCAGAAAGGTGTCCCGAGTGTGTGTGTGTGGGGGGGAACGTCGGCCCATGGGAGGAGGCCGCCCCCTTCAGCACGTCTCTTTCCCTTGGGCGCCCGTCACTGTCTTTATAGAGCTCAGCGTTCGGTTGAACCAGGTCTTCCGGGAGGACTGCACCTCGTTCAGCGCCTGGCCCAAGTCGTGCTCGAGATCCTGCAAGGCAACGGGAAAGGAGAGTCACAGAACTCATCGAATCACAGAGTTGGAAGAGAACCCCAAAGGGCCATCCAGTCCAACCCCCTTGCCAAGCAGGAAACACCATCCAAGCATTCCTGACAGATGGCTGTCAAGCCTCCGCTTCAAGACCTCCAAAGAAGGAGACTCCACCACACTCCTTGGCAGCAAATCCCATCCAACAGCTCTTACTGTCAGGAAGTTCTTCCTAATGTTTAGGTGGAATCTTCCTTTCTTGTAGTTTGAATCCATTGCCCCGTGTCCGCTTCTCTGGAGCAGCAGAAAACAACCTTTCTCCCTCCTCTAGATGACATCCTTTGATATATTTGAACATGGCTATCATATCACCCCTTAACCTTCTCTTCTCCAGGCTAAACATACCCAGCTCCCTAAGCCGTTCCTCATAAGGCATCGTTTCCAGGCCTTGGACCATTTTGGTTGCCCTCCTCTGGACACGTTCCAGCTTGTCCGTATCCTTCTTGAACTGGGGTGCCCAGAACTGGACACAGTATTCCAGGTGAGGTCTGACCAGAGCGGAATACAGTGGTACTATTACTTCCCTTGATCTAGACGCTATACTCCTATTGATGCAGCCCAGAATTGCATTGGCTTTTTTAGCCGCTGCATCACACTGTTGACTCATGTCAAGTTTGTGGTCTACCAAGACTCCTCGATCCTTTTCACATGTACTGCTCTCAAGCCAGGTGTCACCCATCCTGTATTTGTGCCTTTCATTTTTTTTGCCCAAGTGTAGTACTTTACATTTCTCCCTGTTAAAATTCATCTTGTTTGCTTTGGCCCAGTTAAGGTCATTTTGAAGTGTGATCCTGTCCTCTGGGGTATTAGCCACCCCTCCCAATTTGGTGTCATCTGCAAACTTGATCAGGATGCCCTCAAGCCCATCATCCAAGTCATGGATGAAGATGTTGAATGAGACTGGGCCCAAGACAGAACCCTGTGGCACCCCGCACCCCACTAGTCACATCTCTCCAGGATGAAGAGGAGCCATTGATGAGCACCCTTTGGGTTCGGTCAGTCAGCCAGTTACAAATCCACCGAATGGTAGCATTGTCTAGCCCACATCTAGATGGAATACGGCTCCCATGAGCCTCGGAAAAAGTAGAATACGCTGGAAAGGTTCAGTGTGGTGTAGTGGTTAAGAGCAGTGGACTCGTAATCTGGTGAACCGGGTTCGCGTCCGTAAAACCAGCGTGGTGTAGTGCAGGCATGTCCAACAGGTAGATCTACCGGTAGGTCAATGGACGTCTCTAGCAGATCAGTGGCTCCCCCCAAAGAAGCTGAAAAACTTTGGCTCCCCTAAACAAACTCACCCCTAAAATGACCCGACCCACCAAAAACAGGGCTTTCCTTCCTAACACAAGCTCGGTGTCCTTTCCTCCTCCCTAAAGCTCAAAAATTTACATGTGAACCCCCCAAAAAGGGCTTCCCTTCCTAAAAAAACAAAACTTTGACCTGATCACTGCCAGTTTTTAACTCTGTGAGTAGATCGTAGTCTCTTGAAAGCTGGCCACCCCTGGTGTAGTGGTTAAGAGCGGTGGACTCATAATCTGGTGAACCGGGTTCGCGGCACTTTAGCCAGTGTGGTGTAGTGGTTAAGAGCAGGGGAATCATAATCTGGTGAACCGGATTCACGTCCCTTAAACCACCGTGGTGTAGTGGTTAAGAGCAGCAGACTCGTAATCTGGTGAACAGGGTTCGCATCCCCGCTCCTTAAGTGGTTCAGAGTGGTCGACTTGTAATCCGGTGAACCGGGATCGCGTCCCCGCTCCTCCACCTGCAGCTGAACTTGAGCTAGTCACACTTCTCCATTCTTAAAGAAATCAGCCCTGAGTGCTCACTAGAAGGACAGATCCTGAAGTTGAGGCTCCTGAAGCTGAGTCCAAGACTTTGGCCACCTCATGAGAAGAGAAGACTCCCTGGAAAAGACCCTGATGTTGGGAAAGATGGAGGGCACAAGAGGGGACGACAGAGGATGAGATGGTTGGACAGTGTTCTCGAAGCGACCAACATGAGTTTGACCCAACTGTTGGAGGCAGGGGAAGACAGGAGGGCCTGGTGTCCTCTGGTCCATGAGAAGACTCCCTGGAGAAGACCCTGACGTTGGGAAAGATGGAGAAGGGGACGACAGAGGATGAGATGGTTGGACAGTGTTCTCGAAGCGACCAACATGAGTTTGACCCAAACTGTTGGAGGCAGGGGAAGGCAGGAGGACCTGGTGTCCTCAGGTCCATGAGAAGACTCCCTGGAAAAGACCCTGATGTTGGGAAAGATGGATAAGGGGACGACAGAGGATGAGATGGTTGGACAGTGGTTGAAAAGACCCTGATGTTGGGAAAGATGGATAAGGGGACGACAGAGGATGAGATGGTTGGACAGTGTTCTTCGAAGCGACCAACATGAGTTTGACCAAACTGTTGGAGGCAGGGGAAGGCAGGAGGACCTGGTGTCCTCAGGTCCATGAGAACTCCCTGGACTGATGTTGGGAAAGATGGATAAGGGGACCAGAGGATGAGATGGTTGGACTGGAAAAGACCCTGATGTTGGGAAAGATGGATAAGGGGACGACAGAGGATGAGATGGTTGGACAGTGTTCTCGAAGCGACCAACATGAGTTTGACCAAACTGTTGGAGGCAGTTGGAGACCTCAGGTGTCCTCAGGTCCATGAGAAGACTCCCTGGAGAAGACCCTGATGTTGGGAAAGATTGATAAGGGGGACACGGATGAGATGGTTGGACAGTGTTCTCGAAGCGACCAACATGAGTTTGACCCAACTGTTGGAGGCAGGGGAAGACAGGAGGGTCTGGTGTCCTCTGGTCCATGAGAAGAGAAGACTCCCTGGAAAAGACCCTGATGTTGGGAAAGATGGAGGGCACAAGGAGAAGGGGACGACAGAGGACGAGATGGTTGGACAGTGTTCTCGAAGCAACCAACATGAGATTGACCAAACTTTTGGAGGCAGGGGAAGCAGGAGGGTCTGGTGTCTCAGGTCCATGAGAAGACTCCCTGGAAAAGACCCTGATGTTGGGAAAGATGGATAAGGGGACGACAGAGGATGAGATGGTTGGACAGTGTTCTCGAAGCGACCAACATGAGTTTGACCAAACTGTTGGAGGCAGGGGAAGGCAGGAGGACCTGGTGTCCTCAGGTCCATGAGAAGACTCCCTGGAAGAAGACCCTGATGTTGGGAAAGATGGATAAGGGGACGACAACGGATGAGATGGTTGGACAGTGTTCTCGAAGCGACCAACATGAGTTTGACCCAACTGTTGGAGGCAGGGGAAGGCAGGAGGACCTGGTGTCCTCTGGTCCATGAGGAAGACTCCCTGGAGAAGACCCTGATGTTGGGAAAGATGGAGAAGGGGACGACAGAGGATGAGATGGTTGGACAGTGTTCTCGAAGCGACCAACATGAGTTTGACCCAAACTGTTGGAGGCAGGGGAAGGCAGGAGGACCTGGTGTCTTCAGGTCCATGAGAAGACTCCCGGGAAAAGACACTGATGTTGCGAAAGATGGATAAGGGGACGACAGAGGATGAGATGGTTGGACAGTGGTTGAAAAGACCCTGATGTTGGGAAAGATGGATAAGGGGACGACAGAGGATGAGATGGTTGGACAGTGTTCTCGAAGCGACCAACATGAGTTTGACCAAACTGTTGGAGGCAGTTGGAGACCTCAGGTGTCCTCAGGTCCATGAGAAGACTCCCTGGAGAAGACCCTGATGTTGGGAAAGATGGATAAGGGGACGACAGCGGATGAGATGGTTGGACAGTGTTCTCGAAGACCAACATGAGTTTGACCCAACTGTTGGAGGCAGGGGAAGACAGGAGGGCCTGGTGTCCTCTGGTCCATGAGAAGAGAAGACTCCCTGGAAAAGACCCTGATGTTGGGAAAGATGGAGGGCACAAGGAGAAGGGGATGACAGAGGACGAGATGGTTGGACAGTGTTCTCGAAGCAACCAACATGAGATTGACCAAACTTTTGGAGGCAGGGGAAGACAGGAGGGCCTGGTGTCGTCAGGTCCATGAGAAGACTCCCTGGAGAAGACCCTGATGTTGGGAAAGATGGATAAGGGGACAACAGCGGATGAGATGGTTGGACAGTGTTCTCGAAGCGACCAACATGAGTGTGGCCAAACTGTTGGAGGCAGGGGAAGACAGGAGGGCCTGGTGTCCTCTGGTCCATGAGAAGACTCCCTGGAGAAGACCCTGATGTTGGGAAAGATGGAGAAGGGGACGACAGAGGATGAGATGGTTGGACAGTGTTCTCGAAGCGACCAACATGAGTTTGACCCAACTGTTGGAGGCAGGGGAAGACAGGAGGACCTGGTGTCCTCTGGTCCATGAGGTGACTCCCTGGAGAAGACCCTGACGTTGGGAAAGATGGAGAAGGGGACGACAGAGGATGAGATGGTTGGACAGTGTTCTCGAAGCGACCAACATGAGTTTGACCCAACTGTTGGAGGCAGGGGAAGGCAGGAGGACCTGGTGTCCTCTGGTCCATGAGAAGAGAAGACTCCCTGGAAAAGACCCTGATGTTGGGAAAGATGGAGGGCACAAGGAGAAGGGGACGACAGAGGATGAGATGGTTGGAAAGATGGAGGGCACAAGGAGAAGGGGACGACAGAGGACGAGATGGTTGTACAGTGTTCTCGAAGCTACCCACCATATTCTAATTTTTCGAGTTTCACCGGTACGCCGTCTGGCTTCCAGAAACCATTTTGAAAGAGAAGAACGTGGGAGTTTTCAGCTGAAGAATGGGGATGTGATCTTGGACACAGCCGCTCGCCCTAGGGCTTGGGTGCCGTACCCCATTCCCACCGCCCCCAACGAGACCTACCTGAATTTTACACTCTGCTTCCACCAGCTGAAGCTTGGTCTGGGCTAGCTCCAGCTCCATCTCCCGCAGCTGGTTCTTCAGGGCCTCCTTCTCCTCATCCGTGTCCTCCTCGGAGCCTTCCCGGGCAACGCTCGCCACCTTCACTCTCCCTTCCTTGTTGAAAAACTCCCGGCACCGCTCGCAGTCGTCAACCTTTTGCTGAAGCAAAGGAGATCATAGAATCATCGAGTCGGAAGAGACCCCAAAGGCCATCCAGTCCAACCCCCTGCCAAGCAGGAAACATCATCAAAACATTCCTGACGGACGGCTGTCAAGCCTCTGCTTCAAGACCTCCAAAGAAGGAGTCGTAGAATCCTATAGAGGCTTTAGCAAGCCTATGCAACCGTCTCCGCTGTGTTGTCGAAAGGGAATGGAGCTCTGTTAAGTTTGGAGCTTGTTAACTCAAGCTGGGATGAGAGATATAAGTTGATATACAGTGGTGGCCCGCTAGACGAAAAACTCGCGAGACGAACGGCATTCGTCTGCCCCACAAGACGAAAAAGTCAATGGGGCTGCCTCGAAAGACGGAAAATCTTTTTTTCCGGCGCGGAAAACTCCGCGCTGCATTGCCGCTCCGCTAGACGAAAAATTCGCTCTACGAAGACACTCGTAGAACGAATTATTTTCGTCTAGAGGGGCACCCTTGTATAAGCAGGGAATGCGGGTCTCAGAAAAATCTTTTTTTCCGGCGCGAAAAACTCCGCGCTGCATTGCCGCTCCACTAGACGAAAAATTCGCTCTATGAAGACACTCGTAGAACGAATTATTTCCGTCTAGAGGGGCACCCTTGTAGAAGCAGGGAATGCGGGTCTCGTACCCTTATAAATCTCACACTCTTCTGACATATTTCCGTTGACTATAATTTTTGCCCTCCGTTTGGGATCGATAGCTTGGATTCCTTTACAAAGGGATTCGCCCAATTCCGTATGTCGCAACAAGGCCGTCGTAGATTACCAGGAAACGTTATCGAACGCTTTCTCTGCATCAACCGCCATTCAAATGGATGGTTTATCGATTCGCAACTCCAAATATTCCAAAACGTTATTAATATTCCTACATAAGGAGGCCGGGGAGTTTCGCTTTGAAAGTTGAATTACGGAGAGAAACGAACCTCTCCACGATATTCTAATTTTTCGAGTTTCACCTGTATGCTTTGAAGGAAGGATCCCAGGAGTGGCCGAATCCTAAAATGGCAGAGGGGTTGTTTCAAGAGGACACCAAAAGAGCCTGGAGCAGCATGGATCAGGGCCAAGGACCCCATCTGGCTCAGCAACCAAGAGGCCCAAATAAGAAGTCTGAACGCAGGATGTGACCACCACAGCCATCAGCTCACATGTCCTCCGAGGGATTCAAGCTGCCTTCAGCCTAGCGCTGAATCCAACCCATGCATTGCCCTGGCAGAATCGATCCTTACCCGAATCTTCTCGATCTCGGCCTTATTTGCCGTCTGCTGTTTCTCCAGCCTCTCGCTCAGTTGGGAGCAGATCTACCGGGGAAAAAAAAGACAGGAGAACTTCAGCTGAACCCATTCAAGTCCTTGGTCCTCCTGGCTTCCCAAATGGCCAGCTAGAGCCCTTGAGGAAGCCATGGTTAGGTCTTGTCGAAAAGACAGATATGAAAATGAAAAGGGGGGGGAAGGCGGATATTGAGCCCCTGTATATCGACGAGGACCGGGTGGAGAGGGTGTCTGTATTTAAGTATTTACCATATTTTTCGCTCCATAGGGCGCACCGAACCATAGGGCGCACCGGACCATTATTTTTTCTGGTTTTCCTCCTCTAAAAGCCCTGTTTTTTTTTGAGGATCAGCAAAAAGTTCTGCAGCATTTTTTTGCAAAGGGAAAAGCCCTGTTTTTTGAGGATCAGCTAAAAGTTTTGCAGCTTTTTTTGCAAAGGGAAAAGCCCTGTTTTTTTGAGGATCAGCTCAAAGTTTTGCAGCTTTTTTTGCAAAGGGAAAAGCCCTGTTTTTTTGAGGATCAGCTCAAAGTTTTGCAGCTTTTTTGCAAAGGGAAAAGCCCTGTTTTTTTGAGGATCAGCTCAAAGTTTTGCAGCTTTTTTGCAAAGGGAAAAGCCCTGTTTTTTTGAGGATCAGCTCAAAGTTTTGCAGCTTTTTTTGCAAAGGGAAAAGCCCTGTTTTTTGAGGATCAGCTAAAAGTTTTGCAGCTTTTTTGCAAAGGGAAAAGCCCTGGTTTTTTTGAGGATCAGCTAAAAGTTTTGCAGCTTTTTTGCAAAGGGAAAAGCCCTGGTTTTTTGAGGATCAGCTAAAAGTTTTGCAGCTTTTTTTGCAAAGGGAAAAGCCCTGTTTTTTTAGGATCAGCTCAAAGTTTTGCAGCTTTTTTGCAAAGGGAAAAGCCCTGTTTTTTGAGGATCAGCTCAAAGTTTTGCAGCTTTTTTGCAAAGGGAAAAGCCCTGTTTTTTTTGAGGATCAGCTAAAAGTTTTGCAGCTTTTTTTGCAAAGGGAAAAGCCCTGGTTTTTTTGAGGATCAGCTAAAAGTTTTGCAGCTTTTTTTGCAAAGGGAAAAGCCCTGTTTTTTGAGGATCAGCTAAAAGTTTTGCAGCTTTTTTTGCAAAGGGGGAAAAGCAAAGCTCCTTTTGCAAAGGGGGAAAAGCAAAGAGGAAAAGCCCCATTTTTATGGGGTTCAACTCACATTTCTGCAGCTTCTAAAGGAAAGGGAGCCTTTTCTACAGTTTCCAGACAGATAATCTAATCAGCCAGTCACATGTCGCTGGGGAAACAAACAACCTCCCTCTGCAGCACATTCAACAAAGGAGGGCGGGGCTGAAAGGGAGCCGGGACTCTTATCTCTCTCCCGATCTCTTGCTGATCAGCTGCTGAGCGGGGTCCTTTCAACACCCTTTTCTCTTTGTAAAATAAAAAGCACGATCCTCTTTTGGCCCCATGGAAATTCAGCTCCAGGGACCACCGTTCGCTCCGTAAGACGCACAGATATTTCCCTTTACTTTTCAGGAGGAAAGAAGTGTGTCTCACGGAGCAAAAATACGGTAAGTTTGATGTACTTGCACTTTTGACGTGCTTTCGAACTGCTAGGGACCGGGCAACGGGAGCTCACCCCATCGCGGGGATAATCTAATCAGCCAATCACATGTCGCTGGGGAAACAAACAACCTCCCTCCGCAGCACATTCAACAATGGAGGCCTGCGCGAGGGAGCCGGGACTTTTATCTCTCTCCCGGAAAAGTGCGTCTTATGGAGCGAAAAACAATGGTGCGGATGACAATGTGGGTTTTTTCTCGTGCTGTTTTCGGGTTTGCTTTTAGGGGGAGTCACCCAATTTCACTGCGCTCGTCCAAGGACAATCAAGAAACCTTATCTTAACGGTATGCAGAGCCTTTGCAGAGAGAGATTCCCTGTACGCGCTGTGGCCTCTTCTCTTCCGCTCATGCGCAGGGTGTAATGCGCCAGATCCATATGTCAGGGGATGCTCAGAAACCCACGCCGTTTTTAGGAGCGAATGGGCACCCCAGTTTGAGTGGCGGGTACCCCTTGGGAGGCGGGACTTTCTGCTCTTTAAAAGGAGGGAGCAGTCGTCAGTGTGGGGACTGCGAGAAGGAGGGTGTGGGGCCAGGATAGGTTTAGGTTAGGATCGTTGAAGATGTGTATATGTAGCTGAAAAGAAGAATTTACACTGTTAAGAAACTAAGCTTACGAAGTTGTGTACACGACGCTGAAAGAAAAGAGTTTTCTCTGTTACGAAACTAAGCTTACGAACCATCGCCGAAACCGCGACGTTCTGCGAGAAATAAAAGACCTCTTGTTGTCGAGCTCGGAAAATACCGCCGCCCCTACGGTCCGGCGAGTTATATATAGGCTCTTGAGGAGGGGAGCTCGGGGAAAGGACAAAACTCAACGGAAGGGCGATAGTTTGGGTCTCGGCATTCGGCCTAGCGGGCGGAAACCCGGGTATTGCCACAGAGTTGGTACGAGGGGATCTAATAAGGAGAGACCCCGAACCGCAGGCAAAGGAGAGGTTAATTCCCGAGCGGAGGATATAACCGGCCACGGCCGCTGGACAGGAAAACTCCCGTTGCTAAGAGATTCCCAGGTTATTAATCAAAGGGGGGTGAAATAACGGACGGGCCGCAGAGGGACAGGTGGGGTGCATGGTAATTTGACCTAGGACACCGGATTAAAAATTCACTTAGTGACGAGGGGGGAGTCTGAAGTGGAGGTTCGTCGCGTGCAACCCCCTGATCTAGGTGGAATACGGATCCCATGAGCCTCGGCTGAAATACTACCACCACCCCGTGGAGGGCAACAGGGTGGAGCGGCCATCTTGGGAGTTGCATCCATTTGCAGCCAGGCAGAAGGATTCCCCCCTTGTAGCCAGCAACCTGAAAGACCCCCGCGCACTCACTTGCTTGTAGTCTCCAATGATGGAGCTGTTCTTCTTGATCTCCGACTCGGCTTTGTCCAGTTCCCGGCGACACATCTCCTTCAGCTGGAAAAGGAAAGACCAGGAGGGATCAGGGATGCTCCCCGAGGCAAAAAATGCACACAGCTCTCGTTCTGCTTCCAAGCAAAGATGCGTCGCAAGTTTGCCCACTGCACTCCTTGGCAGCAAATCCCACTGCCGAACAGCTCTTACTGTCAGGAAGTTCTTCCTAATGTTTAGGTGGAATCTTCTTTCTTGTAGTTTGAATCCATTGCCCCGTGTCCGCTTCTCCTGGAGCAGCAGAAAACAACCTTTCTCCCTCCTCTAGATGACATCCTTTGATATATTTGAACATGGCTATCCTATCACCCCTTAACCTTCTCTTCTCCAGGCTAAACATACCCAGCTCCCTAAGCCGTTCCTCCTAAGGCATCGTTTCCAGGCCTTGGACCATTTTGGTTGCCCTCCTCTGGACACGTTCCAGCTTGTCCGTATCCTTCTTGAACTGGGGTGCCCAGAACTGGACACAGTATTCCAGGTGAGGTCTGACCAGAGCGGAATACAGTGGTACTATTACTTCCCTCGATCTAGACGCTATACTCCTATTGACGCAGCCCAGAATTGCATTGGCTTTTTTAGCCGCTGCATCACACTGTTGACTCATGTCAAGTTTGTGGTCTACCAAGACTCCTCGATCCTTTTCCCATGTCCTGCTCTCAAGCCAGGTGTCACCCATCCTGTATTTGTGCCTTTCATTTTTTTTGCCCAAGTGTAGTACTTGACATTTCTCCTTGTTAAAATTCATCTTGTTCGCTTTGGCCCAGTTCTCTAATCCGTTAAGGTCATTTTGAAGCGTGATCCTGTCCTCTGGGGTATTAGCCAGCCCTCCCACCTCCTTGGCCCATCCCCATGGCCCAAACCTGAGCCAACTCCTCGTCTAGCCGCCACTTTTCATCTTCCGCATCTATCAGCTTCTGCTTGGTCATCAGCAGCTCCTTGTTCAAGGCGTCCGCTTTCTCTTCCACCTGGAACACAAAACGTGGGAGAGCCAAAACGTCACAGAGTCCATCTCTGGTCATGTTTTATATTTATTAAGAAAAAAAAAAGCATTCCTAGCAGAAAGCAGCAATTCTACAAATAAAAAAGGTAAAGGGACCCCCTGACCGTTAGGTCCAGTCGTGTCCGACTCTGGGGTTGCGGCGCTCATCTCGCTTTACTGGCCGAGGGAGCCGGCGTACAGCTTCCGGGTCACGTGGCCGGCATGACTAAGCCGCTTCTGGCGAACCAGAGCAGCGCACGGAAACGCCGTTTACCTTCCCGCCGGAGCGGTACCGTATTTTTCGCTCCATAGGGCGCACCTCGTTTTTAGAGGAGGAAACAAGAAAAAAAATTTTTTTTCTGGTTTTCCTCCTCTAAAAGCCCTGTTTTTTTGAGGATCAGCTAAAAGTTTTGCAGCTTTTTTTGCAAAGGGAAAAGCCCTGTTTTTTTGAGGATCAGCTCAAAAGTTTTTTTTTTTTTGCAAATCCCGCAGGGCCCTGGTCTCTTGTGATAGACTGTTCCACCAAGTCGGGGCCAATACTGAGAAAGCCCTGGCCCTAGTTGAGGCCAACCTAGCATCTTTGTTGCTCGGGACCTCCAAAAGATTATTATTTGAGGACCTTAAGGTCCTACACGGGACATACCAGGAGAGGCGGTCCCTTAGGTACGAGGGTCCTAAGCCGCATAGGGCTTTAAAGGTCAAAACCAGCACCTTAAACCTGACCCTGTACTCCACCGGGAGCCAGTGCAGCTGGTAGAGCACTGGATGAATGTGGTCCCGCGGCAAAGACCCGGTAAGGAGCCTCGCCGCGGCATTCTGCACCCGCTGGAGTTTCTGGGTCAGCTTTAGGGGCAGCCCCGCGTAGAGCGAGTTACAATAATCAAGTCTGGAGGTGACCGTCGCATGGATCACTGTGGCCAGATCAGGGCGAGAGAGGTAGGGGGCCAACTGCCTAATACAGCGGAGATGGAAAAATGCCACCTTTGCTGTGGCTGCAACCTGCGGAACATCTTGAATATAACAACATTTAGAGATGAAAACAAACAAGCAAGCGGCATTCATCTTTATCGATGCAGAAAAGGCGTTCGATAACGTCTCGTGGCTCTTCGTGAAATATAATTTGGAATTATTGGTATTAGGAGAAAATTTTATGACAAGTATCGGAGCAATTTATAAAGATCAAAAAGCGAAACTTATAGCTAATAATGAATTAACTGAGAGCTTTCAAATCACTAAGGGCACTAGACAGGGTCGTCCTCTGGTTCTTACATTGTCCAGGTCCTTCCTCAGGGCGATCTTGCTTGTCACCAGCTCGTGGGCCAGGTCATCGTTCTCCTGCTCCAGCCTCATGTTTGCTTCCTGAAGGCGCCGGTTGTCTCGCTGGATTGAGGCAAAAAAGAGTCATAATGCAAGAAGAAGAAGAAGAAGAAGAAGAAGAAGAGAAGAAGAAGAAGAAGGAGAAGAAGAGTTTGGATTTGATATCCCGCTTTATCACTACCCGAAGGAGTCTCAAAGCGGCTAACATTCTCCTTTCCCTTCCTCCCCCACAACAAATGCAAGTTGCTGAGACACTGGATTAAGTTCCTAGAAGGCTACCAATGAGTAACTCAAGGGTTGAGGGTCCCTGCTCCACAATATGCTTCCTTGTTTTCAAGGCAGTACCCCCAGCCTCTAGGTGCCCCCGAAAGCAACTGCCCCCAGACGGTATCCTCCACCTGAAAACATGCAATTAAACATCTACTGTAGCTGCCTGGAACTTGGCATTGCAAGTAGGTGGCTAAGGAGCTCGTTTATGTCTTACTAGCTGGACCTGGCCACACGTTGCAGTGGCTCATTTGGTTCAATGGAAAAGATAGAAAAGAGAGAGTGCACATTTGTAATTTTGTGGAGATATCGCTTGCCTCCCCACAGCTTCTCCCGTGGAACTCCTGCCTGCCTCCTCTCCGCCTTTCCCCATTCTCGCCTGCCTCCCCACAGCTTCTCCCGTTGAACTCCCGCCTGCCTCCTCTCCGCCTTTCCCCCTGCCTCCCCAGCTTCTCCCGTTGAACTCCTGCCTGCCTCCTCTCCGCCTTTCCCCCTGCCTCCCCAGCTTCTCCCGTTGAACTCCTGCCTGCCTCCTCTCCGCCTTTCCCCCTGCCTCCCCAGCTTCTCCCGTTGAACTCCTGCCTGCCTCCTCTCCGCCTTTCCCCCTGCCTCCCCAGCTTCTCCCGTTGAACTCCTGCCTGCCTCCTCTCCGCCTTTCCCCCTGCCTCCCCAGCTTCTCCCGTTGAACTCCTGCCTGCCTCCTCTCCGCCTTTCCCCCTGCCTCCCCAGCTTCTCCCGTTGAACTCCCGCCTGTCTTCTCTCCCAGCGGAGAAGCTCCATGGTCTTCCTCCCTCATAAACGGCTCTTCCGTCCAAACTGCTGGCTCCGCCCCCCCTCCGCGCACACGACCAACAAAATTACCGCGCGCTGCTCTTGCGTCCAGCAGATGGCGCTGTGTTGTTGTTGTTTTTTTGCCCCAAATCAAGTTTTTACCTGTCACAGGTACGGCGTTTATGTCATATTTTTACAAAAAGACACTCCTGGACAACTTTTGTGTCAAAATTTCAAATCAACCGATCGACGCAGCTTTGTGTCAAAATTTCAAATCAACTGATCAACGCGGCTTTGTGTCAAAATTTCAAATCAACTGATCAACGCAACTTTGTGTCAAAATTTCAAATCAACCGATTGAGGACTTTCTGAGACTAGAGGTACTGAACAAACGAGCATTTACCTTTTCATTTTACAGTGGTGCCTCGCTAGACGAAAACAATTCGTTCTGCGAGTATTTCCGTCTAGCGATTTTTCCGTCTAGCGAAGCACCAATGTAAATCGCGGTTTTCGCCAGACGAGAGAAAAAGAATCGTCTCGCGAGGCAGCCCCATTGACGAATTCGTCTTGCGGGGCAGCCTTCCGCTAGACGAATGCCGTTCGTCTAGCGAGTTTTTCGTCTGGCGAGGCATTCGTCTAGCGGGTCACCACTGTATAGAGATTTATTTATGGATGCCACCAATAGACAAAGGCACCGGGTGGGTAGGCAGGCAGGAGACTGAATTACAAGGCTGGAAATCATAGAATCACAGAGTTGGAAAAGACCACAAGGGCCATCCAGTCCAACCCCCTGCCAAGCAGGAAACCACCATCAAAGCATTCCTGACGGACGGCTGTCAAGCCTCCGCTTCAAGACCTCCAAAGAAGGAGACTCCACCACACTCCTTGGCAGCAAATTCCACTGCCGAACAGCTCTCACTGTCAGGAAGTTCTTCCTAATGTTTAGGTGGAATCTTCTTTCTTGTAGTTTGAATCCATTGCCCGTGTGTCCGCTTCTCTGGAGCAGCAGAAAACAACCTTTCTCCCTCCTCTATATGACATCCTTTGATATATTTGAACATGGCTATCATATCACCCCTTAACCTTCTCTTCTCCAGGCTAAACATACCCAGCTCCCTAAGCCGTTCCTCATAAGGCATCGTTTCCAGGCCTTGGACCATTTTGGTTGCCCTCCTCTGGACACGTTCCAGCTTGTCCAGTATCCTTCTTGAACTGTGGTGCCCAGAACTGGACACAGTATTCCAGGTGAGGTCTGACCAGAGCGGAATACAGTGGTACTATTACTTCCCTTGATCTAGACGCTATACTCCTATTGATGCAGCCCAGAATTGCATTGGCTTTTTTAGCCGCTGCATCACACTGTTGACTCATGTCAAGTTTGTGGTCTACCAAGACTCCTCGATCCTTTTCCCATGTACTGCTCTCAAGCCAGGTGTCCCCATCCTGTATTTGTGCCTTTCATTTTTTTTTTTTTTTGCCCAAGTGTAGTACTTTACATTTTTCCTTGTTAAAATTCATCTTGAATAAATGCTGCATGTAGCCAGCAGGGGCAGCACTTTTTCCGCAGTAGTGCCGCAACTGGTTATGGATTTGCCTTCTCCGAAAAAGACTGCCTGGGACCATCCCTGCTCTGTGGTCCCTACACAAAACGACACCGAGACACTTGCGGTTATCTAGTCCAACGTGTCAGGATAACATCAGTTACCTCAAATCTTTCTATGGGGTCTTCCTGCTGGGCCTGCTGCTCTCTCATGGCGTGGTACTCCCGTTCATATTTCTTCAGCTTCTTTTGGCTAATCTGGGGGGGAGAGAATCCAGAGCAGGGGGTCAGCAAACTTTTTCAGCAGGCCCCACAAATAAGCCAGAGATGCATTTAAATAAAAGCGCACATTCTGCTCATGTAAAAACACCAGGCAGGCCCCACAAATAAGCCAGAGATGCATTTGAAATAAAAGGACACATTCTGCTCATGTAAAAACACCAGGCAGGCCCCACAAATAAGCCAGAGATGCATTTGAAATAAAAGGACACATTCTGCTCATGTAAAAACACCAGGCAGGCCCCACAAATAAGCCAGAGATGCATTTGAAATAAAAGGACACATTCTGCTCATGTAAAAACACCAGGCAGGCCCCACAAATAAGCCAGAGATGCATTTGAAATAAAAGCGCACATTCTGCTCATGTAAAACACCAGGCAGGCCCCACAAATAAGCCAGAGATGCATTTTAAATAAAAGGGCACATTCTGCTCATGTAAAAACACCAGGCAGGCCCCACAAATAAGCCAGAGATGAATTTTAAATAAAAGGGCACATTCTGCTCATGTAAAAACACCAGGCAGGCCCTACAAATAAGCCAGAGATGAATTTTAAATAAAAGGCACATTCTGCTCATGTAAAAACACCAGGCAGGCCCCACAAATAAGCCAGAGATGAATTTTAAATAAAAGGGCACATTCTGCTCATGTAAAAACACCAGGCAGGTCCCACAAATAACCCAGAGATGCATTCGAAATAAAAGGACACATTCTGCTCATGTACAAAAACACCAGGCAGGCCCCACAAATAAGCCAGAGATGCATTTTAAATAAAAGGCACACATTCTGCTCATTAAAAACACCAGGCAGGCCCACAAATAAGCCAGAGATGCATTTAAATAAAAGCACATTCTGCTCATGTAAAAACACCAGGCAGGTCCCACAAATAACCCAGAGATGCATTCGAAATAAAAGGACACATTCTGCTCATGTCCCCACAAATAAGCCAGAGATGCATTTGAAATAAAAGGGCACATTCTGCTCATGTAAAACACCAGGCAGGTGCCACAAATAAGCCAGAGATGAATTTTAAATAAAAGGGCACATTCTGCTCATGTAAAAAGGGCCATTCCATGAAAAATGAGCGCTGGACTTTGGCGAGGAAGATTTCAAACATGCAGTCGAACCATTTTTTTTAAAAGCCAAAGGCAAAAGAAGTTTATTTTGCGGACCTTCTTTTCAAAAGTCCCCCCACGTAGACTTCACAGAAGTGTTCAAGTTAAACGTTTTCACCCGTGAGAGCATTTTTTCCTGAATTTTGCACCGTTACATTTCTTCAACTTAATTCCTGACTGCATAGTTGTAACGCGATAAACATTGATTTTGGTATTTGTTGGAGGCCGCCCAGAGTGGCTGGGGAGACCCGGCCAGATGGGCAGGGATTTAAACAGATATGCTGAGTTTATCATGGATTCACCTCCCAACTCACAGAGTATTCAATCAAACTTATCTCAAGCTCCATGTCCCGCCCGTGACAACACTTTTAACATTGAACAGAATTGTCAAAAACATCCAAAAATTAGCAAAATGTTCAGTATCTTATTAAGAACACCGTTGAAATTTTGGTTGTTAGTTTTTAGGTATATTTACATGGTTACGCATGTGTGAATACCAAAAAAAACATGGTCAAAGTGTCCCACCCGTGACAATGGAATGACCCAAACCACCAGACAGGCCCCACAAATAACCCAGAGTTGCATTGTAAATAAATGCGCACATAAAAGCAGGTGTTTCCTGCTTGGCAGGGGGTTGGACTGGATGGCCTTTGGGGTCTCTTCCAACTCTAGGATTCTAGGATTCTATGAGTGCGGTGGAGGTCTTGAAGCGGAGGCTTGACGGCCGTCCGTCAGGAATGCTTTGGTGGTGTTTCCTGCTTGGCAGGGGGTTGGACTGGATGGCCTTTGGGGTCTCTTCCAACTCAATGGTTTTATGCTTCTACTAGTGGTTTAAACCCGTTAAAATACGGGCGCTAGAACATTTCTGACACAAAACCCAAAGTCCTGAAGTGCAGGGAGCAGGGCAAACCATGCGCTCCCTACACGGCATTAAGATTCCTGAGGGAGAAAATGTTTCCTTTTATTGTTCCTGTTAAACATACTTACTGCACGAAGGTAGAACAGGTTTCCTTCTGGATGTGTGGGGCTCCCAGCCCCTTTCGGAGTGTGGGGCGGTGGGTGGGGAAGCGAGGGGGGTGAGGCGGCGGCGGAGGCAGCGGCATCATCTCCCGGGAGGCTTCCCCCCCCCGGTTCTCCTCCTCCTTCTGCCCAGCGGCGAGAGTGGCAGCGTGTCCTCCCTTCTCGGCCGCCCTTCAGCCTCTGGTGCGCCAGCGTTCCATTTCAACCGCCGCTTCAACTGCCATCTCTCTGCTCCAATCCCTGTGTCCGTGGGGCACATGCTCAGTAGCGCAAACCCAGAGACACACGGACTGGATGCAGAGACACTTGCGTTTTATATATATAGATTGATTTACTGAATCCGTTATGTTCTATGATTCCACCTCCTGGCAAATCGAAGGGGACGAAATGGAGGCAGGGAGAGATTTCACTTTCTTGGGTTCCATGATCACCGCGGATGGTGACAGCAGTCCCGAAATTAGAAGACACCTGCTTCTCGGGAGAAAAGCAATGGACAAACCTAGACAGCATCTTCAAAAGCAGAGACATCACCTTGCCGCCAAAGGTCCGTATAGTTAAAGCTATGGTTTTCCCAGTAGTAATGTACGGAAGTGAGAGCTGGACCATCAAGAAGGCTGATCGCCGAAGAATTGATGCTTTTGAATTCTGGTGCTGGAGGAGACTCTTGAGAGTCCCATGGACTGCAAGAAGATCAAACCTATCCATTCTTAAAGAAATCAGCCCTGAGTGCTCACTGGAAGGACAGATCCTGAAGTTGAGGCTCCAGTACTTTGGCCACCTCATGAGAAGAGAAGACTCCCTGGAAAAGACCCTGATGTTGGGAAAGATGGAGGGCACAAGGAGAAGAGAAGACTCCCTGGAGAAGACCCTGATGTTGGGAAAGATGGAGGGCACAAGGAGAAGAGAAGACTCCCTGGAGAAGACCCTGATGTTGGGAAAGATGGAGGGCACAAGGAGAAGAGAAGACTCCCTGGAGAAGACCCTGATGTTGGGAAAGATGGAGGGCACAAGGAGAAGAGAAGACTCCCTGGAGAAGACCCTGATGTTGGGAAAGATGGAGGGCACAAGGAGAAGAGAAGACTCCCTGGAGAAGACCCTGATGTTGGGAAAGATGGAGGGCACAAGGAGAAGAGAAGACTCCCTGGAGAAGACCCTGATGTTGGGAAAGATGGAGGGCACAAGGAGAAGAGAAGACTCCCTGGAGAAGACCCTGATGTTGGGAAAGATGGAGGGCACAAGGAGAAGAGAAGACTCCCTGGAGAAGACCCTGATGTTGGGAAAGATGGAGGGCACAAGGAGAAGAGAAGACTCCCTGGAGAAGACCCTGATGTTGGGAAAGATGGAGGGCACAAGGAGAAGAGAAGACTCCCTGGAGAAGACCCTGATGTTGGGAAAGATGGAGGGCACAAGGAGAAGAGAAGACTCCCTGGAGAAGACCCTGATGTTGGGAAAGATGGAGGGCACAAGGAGAAGAGAAGACTCCCTGGAGAAGACCCTGATGTTGGGAAAGATGGAGGGCACAAGGAGAAGAGAAGACTCCCTGGAGAAGACCCTGATGTTGGGAAAGATGGAGGGCACAAGGAGAAGAGAAGACTCCCTGGAGAAGACCCTGATGTTGGGAAAGATGGAGGGCACAAGGAGAAGAGAAGACTCCCTGGAGAAGACCCTGATGTTGGGAAAGATGGAGGGCACAAGGAGAAGAGAAGACTCCCTGGAGAAGACCCTGATGTTGGGAAAGATGGAGGGCACAAGGAGAAGAGAAGACTCCCTGGAGAAGACCCTGATGTTGGGAAAGATGGAGGGCACAAGGAGAAGAGAAGACTCCCTGGAGAAGACCCTGATGTTGGGAAAGATGGAGGGCACAAGGAGAAGAGAAGACTCCCTGGAGAAGACCCTGATGTTGGGAAAGATGGAGGGCACAAGGAGAAGAGAAGACTCCCTGGAGAAGACCCTGATGTTGGGAAAGATGGAGGGCACAAGGAGAAGAGAAGACTCCCTGGAGAAGACCCTGATGTTGGGAAAGATGGAGGGCACATGAGAAGAGAAGACTCCCTGGAAAAGACCCTGATGTTGGGAAAGATGGAGGGCACAAGGAGAAGGGGACGACAGAGGATGAGATGGTTGGACAGTGTTCTCCAAGCTACCAACATGAGTCTGGACAAACTGCAGGAGGCAGTGGGAGACAGGAGGGTCTTGTGTCCTCTGGTCCATGAGAAGAGAAGACTCCCTGGAGAAGACCCTGATGTTGGGAAAGATGGAGGGCACAAGGAGAAGTGGAAGAGATGGCCACCTCATGAGAAGAGAAGACTCCCTGGAAAAGACCCTGATGTTGGGAAAGATGGAGGGCACAAGGAGAAGGGGACGACAGAGGATGAGATGGTTGGACAGTGTTCTCGAAGCTACCAACATGAGTCTGACCAAACTGCGGGAGGCAGGGAAGACAGGAGGGCCTGGCGTGCTCTGGTCCATGAGAAGAGAAGACTCCCTGGAAAAGACCCTGATGTTGGGGAAGATGGAGGGCACAAGGAGAAGGGGACGACAGAGGATGAGATGGTTGGACAGTGTTCTCGAAGCGACAGCATGAGTTTGACCAAACTGCGGAGGCAGTGGAAGACAGGAGGGCCTGGCTGCCTGGTCATGAGAAGAGAAGACTCCCTGGAAAAGACCCTGATGTTGGGAAGATGGAGGGCACAAGGAGAAGGGGACGACAGAGGATGAGATGGTTGGACAGTGTTCTCGAAGCGACTAGCATGAGTTTGGCCAAACTGCGGGAGGCAGTGAAGGGAGGCAGAGAGGCAGGGGAAGACAGGAAGCCGTGCCTGGTCCATGAGAAGAGAAGACTCCCTGGAAAAGACCCTGATGTTGGGAAAGATGGAGGGCACAAGGAGAAGGGGACGACAGAGGATGAGATGGTTGGACAGTGTTCTCAAGCTACCATGAGTTTGGCCAAAGCGGGAGGCAGTGGAAGACAGGAGGGCCTGGCGTGCTCTGGTCCATGAGAAGAGAAGACTCCCTGGAAAGACCCTGATGTTGGGAAAGATGGAGGGCACAAGGAGAAGGGGACGACAGAGGATGAGATGGTTGGACAGTGTTCTCGAAGCTACTAACATGAGTTTGGCCAAACTGCGGGAGGCAGCGGAGGACAGGGGTGCCTGGCGTGCTCTGGTCCCTGGGGTGACGGAGAGTCGGACACGACTGAACGACAACAATTGATACATCTCTAAAATCCTAGAGTTGGAAGAGACCCCAAGGGCCATCCAGTCCAACCCCCTTGCCAAGCGGGAAAGCCCATCCAAGCATTCCTGACGGACGGCCGTCAAGCTTCCGCTGAAAGACGTCCAAAGAAGGAATCGTAGAATCCTAGAATTGGAAGAGACCCCCAAGGGCCATCCAGTCCAACCCCCTTGCCAAGCGGGAAAGCCCATCCAAGCATTCCTGACGGACGGCACGGACACACTCCTCGGCAGCAAATTCAAACCGCGGACGTCACAGCAAAACCCCCCCAACACCTAGGGCCGGCTGGTTCCACTCACACACCTTCAAGCTGCAGGCCAACTCCATCAGCCTTTTGGCATTTTCCTCCGAACGGTAGCGTTTCGGAAGCTGGACGCGGAAAAACTTCAGGGCACCCTCGAAATCCGTCAGCAGCAAGTCGTCCCGAGTCGTCTGAAGAGAGAGCGGAGAGAAAAGGGGGTTACGGGAAACGAAACGGCGCCCGAGAACAGCTTCCTTTCTTCCTCAGATAAGAACTTGGAAACGATTTTTTTTTATTTTAATTATTATTAAAGATTTTCTTGGTTTACAAAAGCAGGCGCAACGTCTCCCGTATTTTCCCGTGTAACGTTTTTACAGATCGATTTCGGTTGTTGAGACATTGGGCAGGGAAGGGGGGTGGGGGTGGGTTGGGGACGATGTTTCTTTTCCTTAATGTACCGTATTTTTCGCTCCATAGGGCGCACCTCGTTTTTAGAGGAGGAAACAAGAAAAAAATTTTTTTCTGGTTTTCCTCCTCTAAAAGCCCTGGTTTTTTTGAGGATCAGCAAATTTGCAGCTTTTTTGCAAAGGGAAAAGCCCTGTTTTTTTGAGGATCAGCTCAAAGTTTTGCAGCTGCAAAGGGAAAAGCCCTGTTTTGAGGATCAGCTCAAAGTTTTTTTTTTGCAAAGGGAAAAAGGATCAGCCAGCTGCAAAGGGAAAAGCCCTTTTTTTGAGGATCAGATGCAGCTGCAAAGGGAAAAGCCCTGTTTTGATCAGCTCAAAGTTTTTTTTTTGCAAAGGGAAAAGCCCTGTTTTTTGAGGATCAGCTAAAGTTTTGCAGCTTTTTTTGCAAAGGGAAAAGCCCTTTTTTGAGGATCAGCTCAAAGTTTGCAGCTTTTTGCAAAGGGAAAAGCCCTGTTTTGAGGATCAGCTCAAAGTTTTGCAGCTTTTTTGCAAAGGGAAAAGCCCTGTTTTTTGAGGATCAGCTAAAAGTTTTGCAGCTTTTTTGCAAAGGGAAAAGCCCTGTTTTTTGAGGATCAGCTAAAGTTTTGCAGCTTTTTTGCAAAGGGAAAAGCCCTGTTTTTTGAGGATCAGCTCAAAGTTTTGCAGCTTTTTTGCAAAGGGAAAAGCCCTGTTTTTTGAGGATCAGCTAAAAGTTTTGCAGCTTTTTTGCAAAGGGAAAAGCCCTGTTTTTTTGAGGATCAGCTAAAGTTTTGCAGCTTTTTTGCAAAGGGAAAAGCCCTGTTTTTTAGGATCAGCTGCAAAGGGAAAAGTTTTGCAGCTTTTTTGCAAAGGGAAAAGCCCTGTTTTTTGAGGATCAGCTAAACGTTTTGCAGCTTTTTTGCAAAGGGAAAAGCCCTGTTTTTTGAGGATCAGCTCAAAGTTTTGCAGCTTTTTTGCAGCTGTTTTTTTCAGCAAAGCTTTTTTGCAAAGGGAAGCCCTGTTTTTTTGAGGATCAGCTCAAATCAGCTTTTTTTGCAAAGGGAAAAAAGGCAGCTTTTTTTGCAAAGGGAAAAGCCCTTTTTTAGGATCAGCTCAAAGTTTTGCAGCTTTTTTTGCAAAGGGAAAAGCCCTGTTTTTTTGAGGATCAGCTCAAAGTTTTGCAGCTTTTTTGCAAAGGGAAAAGCCCTGGTTTTTTGAGGATCAGCAAAAGTTTTGCAGCTTTTTTGCAAAGGGAAAAGCCCTGTTTTTTTAGGATCAGCTAAACGTTTTGCAGCTTTTTTGCAAAGGGAAAAGCCCTGTTTTTTTGAGGATCAGCTAAAGTTTTGCAGCTTTTTTGCAAAGGGAAAAGCCCTGTTTTTTGAGGATCAGCTAAAAGTTTGCAGCTTTTTTGCAAAGGGAAAAAGGATCAGTTTTGCAGCTTTTTTGCAAAGGGAAAAGCCCTTTTTGAGGATCAGCTCAAAGTTTTGCAGCTTTTTTGCAAAGGGAAAAGCCCTGTTTTTTGAGGATCAGCTAAAAGTTTTGCAGCTTTTTTTGCAAAGGGAAAAGCCCTGTTTTTTGAGGATCAGCTAAGTTTTGCAGCTTTTTTTGCAAAGGGAAAAGCCCTGTTTTTTTGAGGATCAGCTAAAGTTTTGCAGCTTTTTTTGCAAAGGGGGAAAAGCAAAGCTCCTTTTGCAAAGGGGGAAAAGCAAAGAGGAAAAGCCCCGTTTTTATGGGGTTCAACTCACATTTCTGCAGCTTCTAAAGGAAAGGGAGCCTTTTCTACAGTTTCCAGACAGATAATCTAATCAGCCAGTCCCATGTCGCTGGGGAAACAAACAACCTCCCTCTGCAGCACATTCAACAATGGAGGGCGGGGCTGAAAGGGAGCCGGGACTCTTATCTCTCTCCCGATCTCTTGCTGATCAGCTGCTGAGCGGGGTCCTTTCAACACCCCCTTTTCTCTTTGTAAAATAAAAAGCATGATCCTCTTTTGGCCCCTGGGCAATTCAGCTCCAGGGACCACCATTCACTCCATAAGACGCACAGATATTTCCCCTTCCTTTTCAGGAGGGGAAAAAGTGCGTCTTATGGAGCGGAAAATATGGTGGAAGGTGAAACTAATATATGAAATTGACTCACGACACGCAAAGCGAGCTATGCCAAGTCTTTATCTGTCATAATTGTGATTATTATGGCGTATGGCTGATGAGAACCCCAAATTCACAATCTCAACTTGGGGGTTTTCATCAGCTGTGCGCCATAACCATCGCAATTATAACAAGCGAAGGCCGGACATATCTCGCTTTGAGTGTCATGAGTCAATCTCATATATTAGTTTCACCTTCCACCGAATTTTTCACGCCATAAGACGCCCTTTTTCCCTCCTAAAAAGGAAGGGGAAATATCTGTGCGTCTTATGGAGCGAGTGGTGGTCTATCTCACCTATTAGTTTCAGCTTTTAAATCGAATTACCGAAAGAAATCCTGTATTAAACTCCAGTGGCTAATGAAAACAACTGCTTACAAAAATGGGCTTTCCCACGATATTCTAATTTTTCAATTTTCACCTGTACAAGAGCCCCAAGCTTGATAATCAGATATAATCAGGAAGGAATGCTTAGCTGTAGATTTTGGATGATAAATAAGATAGATTAAGACAGACGAACTTTAAGATAGATCAATAAGATAGATGAACTTGAGTTAAGAAAATTCGTTAAGTTTAATTAGTTAGAAGAATTTTTATACTAAATAAGATTTTGCAAGATGTTTAGAAATCACTAAAGATGATACAGGACTTCATAGAGACAATTTATGCTACCCGAGTTAGGAAGAGAGCGGACGGAATTGTAGCAGATCCTTAACATCCCGGTCATCGTCTGCTCGATTTACTTCCATCTGGACGTCGCTACAGGACTTCATATACAAAATCGGACAGGCACAAGAATAGTTTTTTTCCCCTTGTGCCATTAAATTGTTAAATTCGTAGTTGTATATAGCTCAAGGGGAGGTAAAATATGGGTGGGGTTTCTTTGCTTCTTTGTATTGTGAGAGGAACAGTGTCTGTATGTTTACGTTGCAATGTAGCCGAAACAAATCCCAAGTATCTTGAAAAATGTACTTGGCCAATAATAAATTATTCCTATTCCTAGACGAGGAATGCAGGAAGAGGAGACAGGAGGAAGTCTATTGACAACGTGATGACAATTACGTTAAGAAATGCATTTTCTCTTTGAATGTCTTTGTTCGTTTTTTTTCAGTGCCGTTATGTTTCTTGTAAACGCTTTTCGTTTTAGAAAATTCAAGAAATATAACGTGAAGGAATAATAAAAAAATACAAGAGCCCGCTTGTCAAACTCGCACCGCTGGAGCCAGCAGCCACAAGTCCTCCTCTTGCAAGTTCTTTCATTTACGGCCCTACTTTTTAAAAACGGAAGGGCTTTCGGCACAAATCGGGGGAAGCGGAACGGAGCGTCCGGATACTCACTTTTAGCAACCCAAGGGCGACGTTGAATATGACGCTGATGCCCTGCAGGGGGGAGGGAAAAACGAGAAGGAACAGGAAGTCGTGAGAGACAAAACTAACGTTCGGAGCGGTCTCTGCCAAGTCTGCTCTGGACGAGAATCATCGAATCGTCGAGTCCAACCCCCTGCCAAGCAGGAAACGCCATCCAAGCATTCCTGACGGACGGCTGTCAAGCCTCCGCTTCAAGACCTCCAAAGAAGGAATCATAGAATCCTAGAGTTGGAAGAGACCCCAAGGGCCATCCAGTCCAACCCCCTGCCAATCAATCAATCAATCAATCAAAGAATCATAGAATCCTAGAGTTGGAAGAGACCCCAAGGGCCATCCAGTCCAACGCCCTGCCAATCAATCAATCAATCAATCAAAGAATCATAGAATCCTAGAGTTGGAAGAGACCCCAAGGGCCATCCAGTCCAACCCCCTGCCAATCAATCAATCAATCAATCAATCAATCATAGAATCCTAGAGTTGGAAGAGACCCCAAGGGCCATCCAGTCCAACCCCCTGCCAATCAATCAATCAATCAATCAAAGAATCCTACAATCCTAGAGTTGGAAGAGACCCCAAGGGCCATCCAGTCCAACCCCCTGCCAATCAATCAATCAATCAATCAATCAAAGAATCATAGAATCCTAGAGTTGGAAGAGACCCCAAGGGCCATCCAGTCCAACCCCCTGCCAATCAATCAATCAATCAATCAATCAAAGAATCATAGAATCCTAGAGTTGGAAGAGACCCCAAGGGCCATCCAGTCCAACCCCTGCCAATCAATCAATCAATCAATCAATAGAATCATAGAATCCTAGAGTTGGAAGAGACCCCAAGGGCCATCCAGTCCAACCCCTGCAATCAATCAATCAATCAATCAATCAAAGAATCATAGAATCCTAGAGTTGGAAGAGACCCCAAGGGCCATCCAGTCCAACGCCCTGCCAATCAATCAATCAATCAATCAAAGAATCATAGAATCCTAGAGTTGGAAGAGACCCCAAGGGCCATCCAGTCCAACCCCTGCCAATCAATCAATCAATCAATCATAGAATCCTAGAGTTGGAAGAGACCCCAAGGGCCATCCAGTCCAACGCCCTGCCAATCAATCAATCAATCAATCAAAGAATCATAGAATCCTAGAGTTGGAAGAGACCCCAAGGGCCATCCAGTCCAACCCCTGCCAATCAATCAATCAATCAATCAAGAATCATAGAGTTGGAAGAGACCCCAAGGGCCATCCAGTCCAACCCCTGCCAATCAATCAATCAATCAATCAATCAAAGAATCATAGAATCCTAGAGTTGGAAGAGACCCCAAGCAGGAAACCCCATCCAAGCATTCCTTTTTTCTTTTTTCAAACTTAATTTTTATTGAATTTCTCATAATAATAGTTTAAACAATAATATACATTCTTTATATCTTCTATAAACGTGCATATAACCAATAAATCTGAAAGAAAACATCTTTATATTGCATATCTGTCAAAACTTGTTATCTTGCATTTACATAACTTACACACATCTTATATCTATTTAGAAATCACTATGAACTAAAGAGAGAAAAGGAGAGAAGGGGAAAAAAAGAAGAAGAAGAAGAAAAAAAGAAACCCCAAAACTTAATCCCCCCTTCTGCTTCCCCCCATACTTCTTCTGTTTTTTAATGTCATCTGCATCCACGGCTTAAACTTCTTTATTCTATTTGCCAACTGCCCTCTATTGTACAAACATAACCATATTGCCTAATATAGTCATATTCAATTTGTACCCTTAGATTTCAAAATTGCTTTATATTCTTCTTGAAATTCCGATAAAGAATTGTATTTTCTAAACCATGAGTATTGTATTCCTTTGTTGTCTCATATTTCGTACAGCTTATCCAAGTATAACCTAAATTTGTCCCATTCTTTTCCAAAGTTTCCCCCTCCTTGTTGCCGAATCTTCGATGTTAATTTTGCTATTTCCATATATTCAACCAACTTTTGACACCATTCTTCTAACGTAGGAATCCTTTGCTGTCTCCAAACTTGAGCCAGCAGGATCCTTGCTCCCGTTGTCGCATAAAGAAATATCTTTACATCATTTTTCTGAATATCTTCCCCTACCATTCCTAATAGGAATGCTTCAGGTACTTTTCTGAAGTTATATCTAAAGATTTTTTTTAATTCGTTATAGATATTACCCCATTATTTTTTAACTTTCTCGCAATGCCACCACATATGTATAAAGTTTCCTTCTTTGACTCCACACTTCCAACATTTTTTTGTCACCGGATTTATACATTTTAAACAATTTCGTTGGTGTGAGGTACCACCTGTATATCATCTTGTATATATTTTCTTTAAGGTGGACACATGCCGTAAATTTAATTGTCACATTCCATAGTTTATGCCACTTAACATAGTCGATATTATAACCAAGATCCATTGCCCACTTTATCATGGAGCTCTTAATTTCCTCATCCTTAGTAGTCCATTCTAGTAGAAAGTCATATATTTTGGATAAATTTTTGGTGTTATCACTTATAACTATTTTCTCCAATATTGACTCTGTTTGTTCGAAACCTTTCTCTTTTTTTATCTTTTAAGAACAAACTATAAATTTGACGGTATTCTAACCATCCTTGCATTCTTTCTTTGATCTCTTCATAAGGTTTCATCACCAGTTCATTATTCTTTTCCACTAGGATGTCTCTATAAGAAAGCCACTGATCTTCTGAATTTGATTTTTTGACAGAGAGTACTTCTTGCGGGGATATCCAGCCAGGTGTTCTTTTTTCAAACCAATCTTTATATTTAGTCCATGCTAAATATAGTGGTTTCCTTATTACATGGTTTAGGAAGGCCCTGTGTACCCTGACTTTATCGTACCACAAGTACGCATGCCAACCATATCTGTTTGTGTATCCCTCCAAGTCCAACAATTCTGAATTTTCGATTTTAAACCACTCTCTTAACCACACCAGACAGGCCGACTCATAATATAACCTAAGGTCTGGTACACTGAAGCCTCCTCTTTCTGTTTTATCTGTTAGGATCTTGAAATTAATCCTAGGCTTCTTTCTTTGCCATATAAACCTAGATATTGCTCTCTGCCATTCTTTAAATTGGCTTTGTCCCATCACAATTGGAATTGTCTGGAAGAGAAAGAGCATCTTGGGTAACACCATCAGAGGAGGGAGAGCAGACCAAGCGTAGAATCGTAGATCATAAAATCCTAGAGTTGGAAGAGACCCCAAGGGCCATCCAGTCCATAATATAATAATGAGGTAATAGTCAGGAATGCTTGGATGGTGTTTCCTGCTTGGCAGGGGGTTGGACTGGACGGCCCTTGGGGTCTCTTCCAACTCTAGGATTGTACGATTCTATGATTGATTGATTGATTGGCAAGGGGTTGGACTGGACGGCCCTTGGGGTCTCTTCCAACTCTAGGATTGTACGATTCTATGATTGATTGATTGATTGATTGGCAAGGGGTTGGACTGGACGGCCCTTGGGGTCTCTTCCAACTCTAGGATTGTACGATTCTATGATTGATTGATTGATTGATTGGCAAGGGGTTGGACTGGACGGCCCTTGGGGTCTCTTCCAACTCTAGGATTGTACGATTCTATGATTGATTGATTGATTGGCAAGGGGTTGGACTGGACGGCCCTTGGGGTCTCTTCCAACTCTAGGATTGTACGATTCTATGATTGATTGATTGATTGGCAAGGGGTTGGACTGGACGGCCCTTGGGGTCTCTTCCAACTCTAGGATTGTACGATTCTATGATTGATTGATTGATTGATTGGCAAGGGGTTGGACTGGACGGCCCTTGGGGTCTCTTCCAACTCTAGGATTGTACGATTCTATGATTGATTGATTGATTGGCAAGGGGTTGGACTGGACGGCCCTTGGGGTCTCTTCCAACTCTAGGATTGTACGATTCTATGATTGATTGATTGATTGGCAAGGGGTTGGACTGGACGGCCCTTGGGGTCTCTTCCAACTCTAGGATTGTACGATTCTATGATTGATTGATTGATTGGCAAGGGGTTGGACTGGATGGCCCTTGGGGTCTCTTCCAACTCAATTATTCTAGGATTCCGTATCTCGCTTCGCATGTCACGAGTCTCATATATCGGTTTCATCTTTAAAGTTGAATTACTGAAAGAAAGAAACCTTTCCGCGATATCCCAATTTTTCGCTATTTGAGGTATCGTGCGTACAGGCGAAACTCGGGAAATCGGAAAATCGTGGGAAGGTTCCTTTCTTTCAGAGAAGAGGAAGAGTCACGGACAACAGTCCCGCTTCAGGGAAACACAGGAAGACAAACAGCGGGAAGGTCGGCGGCGCTTCCGTGCGCTGCTCTGGTTCTCCAGAAGCGGCTCAGTCATGCCGGCCACACGACCCGGAAGCTGTACGCCGGCTCCCTGGTCCAGTAAATCGAGATGACCCCAGAATCGGACACAACTGGACCTAACGGTCAGGGGTCCCTTAACCCTTTAACCCATGTGAAGGGCTGGGATGAATGGGATTTGTCAAAGGCAAAGAGGACCCTTACCTCACACAGAAGCAGGTCGATGATGTGGAAGACCATATAGAGGGGGAATTTTGCGGTGAAGAGCGTGAGGAACCACTGGGATGCGTACATGTGCGCTTCGAGGCTGATGTCCAGGAAGTGGTTGTAGAGGTCGGGAATGTACTCCTGGAAGAGAAGAAGAAGACGACACAAAGTTTGTCCCAAACAGAAACAAATGCCGTACATCGCGGCGTACAAGGCGACGGGGCGTATAGGACGAGCGACCCCCAATTTTTCAAGGTGGCGGGGAGAGCTCCACGGCGGCCGAGGCAGCGGCTGCGGCTGGAGCAGCGGGGAGAGGCTCCATGGCGGACGAGACGGCGCACGCCGGAGGGAGCCCCTTCTCCATTTGCAGCGGCTCTGGCCTCGCTTCCTTAAAGGGACACGGGGACGAGGGGAGAACGCTCCGTTTCCTCCCCTCGTCCATTTAAAGCAAGCGGGGACCAGCCTGCTTTCGGGACCGGCGGGCAGCGCGTGGGGCGGTGGAGGGAATCCTGCGAGGAGTGAGCTGAAAGGGTTACACTCAGCTCCAAGCTGCGTCCAGCCCACAGGACGTGACGTTCCGTTGTCTGTGTACGTTTTCAGTCCTGGTGTATTTCTCCGTTGCCGTTTCCCGGAGGGCAGACGTGCCGGCTCTGTCCCCGGGTACGTGATTTACGATTTGCCGTAACAAAAGACTGCTTTGCTGAAAGAAGCGAGAGCCGTTCCGAGTTCGAGACAGACCGTTTCCTCCAGGCGCTTTTGCAGCAGGTTCTGCTTCCGAGGAGACGGCGTATTCGACTCTGCCGAAATCGAAAAGGGCTTTCGAACTGCACAACAGAAGCCTACCCGGGCTCCATTCCAGCCGAGATTTATGGTTTCTGGATGCGGGGGTTTTCTTGCTACGGAGCCCTCGCAACTGCAAAAATACTCCACCAACTTCCCTGCCGCCCACCGATCCCAAAAGCAGGCATCGCGACTGCCTCCCCCCACCTCCCGCCGAACGCGGCGAGGGACGGAGGGAGGCAGCGGGAAGCGAAGGGGATGTCGCTGGGTCGTGCCAACAGCTCCGCTCGCCGAAAGAAGCTTCTATCGGGGAACGGAGGTGCTGGCACGATCCAGCAACATCGACGCGGCCTCCTCCCGCCGAACGCGGCGGGGTTTGGGGGGAGGCAGCGGGAAGCGAAGGGGATGTTGCAGGGGCCAAAAGAGGAACGTGCTTTTTATTTTACAAAGAGAAAAGGGGGTGTTGAAAGGACCCCGCTCAGCAGCTGATCAGCAAGAGATCGGGAGAGAGATAAGAGTCCCGGCTCCCTTTCAGCCCCGCCCTCCATTGTTGAATGTGCTGCAGAGGGAGGTTGTTTGTTTCCCCAGCGACATGTGACTGGCTGATTAGATTATCTGTCTGGAAACTGTAGAAAAGGCTCCCTTTCCTTTAGAAGCTGCAGAAATGTGAGTTGAACCCCATAAAAACGGGGCTTTTCCTCTTTGCTTTTCCCCCTTTGCAAAAAAGCTGCAAAACTTTGAGCTGATCCTCAAAAAAACAGGGCTTTTCCCTTTGCAAAAAAAGCTGCAAAACTTTGAGCTGATCCTCAAAAAACAGGGCTTTTCCCTTTGCAAAAAAAGCTGCAAAACTTTAGCTGATCCTCAAAAAAACAGGGCTTTTCCCTTTGCAAAAAAGCTGCAAAACTTTGAGCTGATCCTCAAAAAAACAGGGCTTTTCCCTTTGCAAAAAAGCTGCAAAACTTTGAGCTGATCCTCAAAAAAACAGGGCTTTTCCCTTTGCAAAAAAGCTGCAAAACTTTAGCTGATCCTAAAAAAACAGGGCTTTTCCCTTTGCAAAAAAGCTGCAAAACTTTGAGCTGATCCTAAAAAAACATGGCCTTTCCCTTTGCAAAAAAAGCTGCAAAACGTTTAGCTGATCCTAAAAAACAGGGCTTTTCCCTTTGCAAAAAAAGCTGCAAAACGTTTAGCTGATCCTCAAAAAACAGGGCTTTTCCCTTTGCAAAAAAGCTGCAAAACTTTGAGCTGATCCTCAAAAAAACAGGGCTTTTCCCTTTGCAAAAAAGCTGCAAAACGTTTAGCTGATCCTAAAAAAACAGGGCTTTTCCCTTTGCAAAAAAAGCTGCAAAACTTTTAGCTGATCCTCAAAAAAAGGGCTTTTCCCTTTGCAAAAAAGCTGCAAAACTTTAGCTGATCCTCAAAAAACAGGGCTTTTCCCTTTGCAAAAAAGCTGCAAAACTTTGAGCTGATCCTCAAAAAACAGGGCTTTTCCCTTTGCAAAAAAAGCTGCAAAACTTTGAGCTGATCCTCAAAAAACAGGGCTTTTCCCTTTGCAAAAAAAGCTGCAAAACTTTGAGCTGATCCTCAAAAAAACAGGGCTTTTCCCTTTGCAAAAAAAGCTGCAAAACTTTAGCTGATCCTCAAAAAAACAGGGCTTTTCCCTTTGCAAAACTGTTAGCTGATCCTCAAAAAAACAGGGCTTTTCCCTTTGCAAAAAAGCTGCAAAACTTTGAGCTGATCCTCAAAAAAACAGGGCTTTTCCCTTTGCAAAAAAAGCTGCAAAACTTTGAGCTGATCCTCAAAAAAACAGGGCTTTTCCCTTTGCAAAAAAGCTGCAAAACGTTGAGCTGATCCTCAAAAAACAGGGCTTTTTCCCTTTGCAAAAAAGCTGCAAAACTTTTAGCTGATCCTCAAAAAAACAGGGCTTTTCCCTTTGCAAAACTGTTAGCTGATCCTCAAAAAACCAGGGCTTTTCCCTTTGCAAAAAAAGCTGCAAAACTTTGAGCTGATCCTCAAAAAAACAGGGCTTTTCCCTTTGCAAAACTTTAGCTGATCCTCAAAAAACAGGGCTTTTCCCTTTGCAAAAAAGCTGCAAAACTTTGAGCTGATCCTCAAAAAAACAGGGCTTTTCCCTTTGCAAAAAAAGCTGCAAAACTTTAGCTGATCCTAAAAAAACAGGGCTTTTCCCTTTGCAAAAAAGCTGCAAAACTTTGAGCTGATCCTAAAAAAACAGGGCTTTTCCCTTTGCAAAAAAAGCTGCAAAACGTTTAGCTGATCCTAAAAAAACAGGGCTTTTCCCTTTGCAAAAAAAGCTGCAAAACTTTGAGCTGATCCTCAAAAAACCAGGGCTTTTCCCTTTGCAAAAAAGCTGCAAAACTTTGAGCTGATCCTCAAAAAAACAGGGCTTTTCCCTTTGCAAAAAAACTGCAAAACTTTGAGCTGATCCTCAAAAAAACAGGGCTTTTCCCTTTGCAAAAAAAGCTGCAAAACTTTGAGCTGATCCTCAAAAAAACAGGGCTTTTCCCTTTGCAAAAAAAGCTGCAAAACTTTGAGCTGATCCTCAAAAAAACAGGGCTTTTCCCTTTGCAAAACAGCCTTTATGACGCAGGAAAACAGCCGAGTGAACCGCTGTTTTGGGGCAGGAGGGTCAGGATATTACCCGATAGGCATGAAATTTCGTATATAGCTACATAATCCCTAGTAGAGTAAGATAAGAGCATCGGAGCAGGCATTAAAAAAAATAATAATATGCCAGGCCACCGCACTCGGCATCCCCTGTGGACCTCACCTTGCAAAGAGCGCCCTTCTCCCGGAGGGAAAGAGAAATCTCGGGTCTCCGGGGCGCGGCGATCCCGCCGCCTTACCTGCATGAGTCGCTCCAGCTGGTAAAACTTGCAGTGCAGATCTTCAAAGTTCTGTTTGAAAAGCTCCCGGAGTCCGTAGTCAAACATGATTTTGACCAGGACGCTAAAGGCCTGCTCTTCGGGCATCTGTCAAAGACAAAAGAACGAGACGGGATAATCGAACATCTTCCTTCAGTCTTCCGTACCGGTTGAATCCTAGAATCCGAGAGTTGGAAGAGACCCCCAAGGGCCATCCAGTCCAACCCCCTGCCAAGCAGGAAACGCCGTCAAAACATTCCTGACGGACGGCTGTCAAGACCTCCAAAAAGGAATCATAGAATCCTAGAGTTGGAAGAGACCCCCAAGGGCCATCCAGTCCAACCCCCTGCCAAGCAGGAAACGCCGTCAAAACATTCCTGACGGACGGCTGTCAAGCCTCCGCTTCAAGACCTCCAAAAAGGAATCAGAGTCGGAAGAGACCCTGTCCTCTGGGGTATTAGCCGCCCCTCCCAATTGGGTGTCATCTGCAAACTTGATCAGGATGAAGTCATGGATGAAGATGTGGAAGAAGACTGGGCCCAAGACTTCTCTCCAGGATGTAGAGGAGCCATTGATGAACATCCTTTTGGAAACTGGATCAGGATGCCCTCAAGCCCGTCATCCAAGTCATGGATGAAGATGTGGAAGAAGACTGGGCCCAAGACTTCTCTCCAGGATGTAGAGGAGCCATTGATGAACATCCTTTTGGAAACTGGATCAGGATGCCCTCAAGCCCATCATCCAAGTCATGGATGAAGATGTTGGAAGAAGACTGGGCCCAAGACTTCTCTCCAGGATGTAGAGGAGCCATTGATGAACATCCTTTTGGAAACTGGATCAGGATGCCCTCAAGCCCATCATCCAAGTCATGGATGAAGATGTTGAAGAAGACTGGGCCCAAGACTTCTCTCCAGGATGTAGAGGAGCCATTGATGAACATCCTTTTGGAAACTGGATCAGGATGCCCTCAAGCCCATCATCCAAGTCATGGATGAAGATGTTGAAGAAGACTGGGCCCAAGACTTCTCTCCAGGATGTAGAGGAGCCATTGATGAGCATCCTTTTGCAAACTGGATCAGGATGCCCTCAAGCCCATCATCCAAGTCATGGAGGAGATGTGGAAGAAGATGGCCAAGACTTCTCTCCAGGATGAAGAAGACTGGGCCCAAGACTTCTCTCCAGGATGTAGAGGAGCCATTGATGAGCACCCTTTCACCCAATCATGGATGAAGATGCCCTCAAGCCCATCATCCAAGTCATGGATGAAGATGTTGAAGAAGACTGGGCCCAGAGACCGAACCCTGTGGCACCCCGCTAGTCACTTCTCTCCAGGATGAAGAGGAGGATCATTGATGAGCACCCTTTTGCAAACTGGATCAGGATGCCTTCAAGGCCATCATCCAAGTCATGGATGAAGATGTGGAAGAAGACTGGACCCAAGACTTCTCTCCAGGATGTAGAGGAGCCATTGATGAACATCGTTTTGGAAACTGGATCAGGATGCCCTCAAGCCCGTCATCCAAGTCATGGATGAAGATGTTGAAGAAGACTGGGCCCAAGACTTCTCTCCAGGATGAAGAGGAGCCATTGATGAGCACCCTTTTGCAAACTGGATCAGGATGCCCTCAAGCCCATCATCCAAGTCATGGATGAAGATGTTGAAGAAGACTGGGCCCAAGACAGAACCCTGTGGCACCCCACTAGTCACTTCTCTCCAGGATGAAGAGGAGCCATTGATGAGCACCCTTTTGCAAACTGGATCAGGATGCCCTCAAGCCCATCATCCAAGTCATGGATGAAGATGTTGAAGAAGACTGGGCCCAAGACTTCTCTCCAGGATGTAGAGGAGCCATTGATGAGCACCCTTTTGCAAACTGGATCAGGATGCCCTCAAGCCCATCATCCAAGTCATGGATGAAGATGTTGAAGAAGACTGGGCCCAAGACCAGAACCCTGTGGCACCCCGCTAGTCACTTCTCTCCAGGATGAAGAGGAGCCATTGATGAGCACCCTTTTGCAAACTGGATCAGGATGCCCTCAAGCCCATCATCCAAGTCATGGATGAAGATGTTGAAGAAGACTGGGCCCAAGACTTCTCTCCAGGATGTAGAGGAGCCATTGATGACATCCTTTTGGCAAACTGGATCAGGATGCCCTCAAGCCCATCATCCAAGTCATGGATGAAGATGTTGAAGAAGACTGGGCCCAAGACTTCTCTCCAGGATGTAGAGGAGCCATTGATGAGCACCCTTTTGCAAACTGGATCAGGATGCCCTCAAGCCCATCATCCAAGTCATGGATGAAGATGTTGAAGAAGACTGGGCCCAAGGCAGAACCCTGTGGCACCCCACTGGTCACTTCTCTCCAGGATGAAGAGGAGCCGTTCATGAACATCGTTTTGGAAACTGGATCAGGATGCCTTCAAGCCCATCATCCAAGTCATGGATGAAGATGTTGAAGAAGACTGGGCCAAAGACTTCTCTCCAGGATGTAGAGGAGCCATTGATGAACATCCTTTTGCAAACTGGATCAGGATGCCCTCAAGCCCATCATCCAAGTCATGGATGAAGATGTTGAAGAAGACTGGGCCCAAGACTTCTCTCCAGGATGAAGAGGAGCCATTGATGAGCACCCTTTTGCAAACTGGATCAGGATGCCCTCAAGCCCATCATCCAAGTCATGGATGAAGATGTTGAAGAAGACTGGGCCCAAGACCGAACCCTGTGGCACCCCACTAGTCACTTCTCTCCAGGATGAAGAGGAGCCATTGATGAGCACCCTTTTGCAAACTGGATCAGGATGCCCTCAAGCCCATCATCCAAGTCATGGATGAAGATGTTGAAGAAGACTGGGCCCAAGACCGAACCCTGTGGCACCCCACTAGTCACTTCTCTCCAGGATGAAGAGGAGCCATTGATGAGCACCCTTTTGCAAACTGGATCAGGATGCCCTCAAGCCCATCATCCAAGTCATGGATGAAGATGTTGAAGAAGACTGGGCCCAAGACTTCTCTCCAGGATGTAGAGGAGCCATTGATGAGCACCCTTTTGCAAACTGGATCAGGATGCCCTCAAGCCCATCATCCAAGTCATGGATGAAGATGTTGAAGAAGACTGGGCCCAAGACCGAACCCTGTGGCACCCCACTAGTCACTTCTCTCCAGGATGAAGAGGAGCCATTGATGAGCACCCTTTTGCAAACTGGATCAGGATGCCCTCAAGCCCATCATCCAAGTCATGGATGAAGATGTTGAAGAAGACTGGGCCCAAGACCAGAACCCTGTGGCACCCCACTAGTCACTTCTCTCCAGGATGAAGAGGAGCCATTGATGAGCACCCTTTTGCAAACTGGATCAGGATGCCCTCAAGCCCATCATCCAAGTCATGGATGAAGATGTTGAAGAAGACTGGGCCCAAGACTTCTCTCCAGGATGTAGAGGAGCCATTGATGAGCACCCTTTTGCAAACTGGATCAGGATGCCCTCAAGCCCATCATCCAAGTCATGGATGAAGATGTTGAAGAAGACTGGGCCCAAGACTTCTCTCCAGGATGTAGAGGAGCCATTGATGAGCACCCTTTGCAAACTGGATCAGGATGCCCTCAAGCCCGTCATCCAAGTCATGGATGAAGATGTTGAAGAAGACTGGGCCCAAGGCAGAACCCTGTGGCACCCCACTAGTCACTTCTCTCCAGGATGAAGAGGAGCCATTGATGAGCACCCTTTTGCAAACTGGATCAGGATGCCCTCAAGCCCATCATCCAAGTCATGGATGAAGATGTTGAAGAAGACTGGGCCCAAGACTTCTCTCCAGGATGTAGAGGAGCCATTGATGAGCACCCTTTTGCAAACTGGATCAGGATGCCCTCAAGCCCATCATCCAAGTCATGGATGAAGATGTTGAAGAAGACTGGGCCCAAGACCGAACCCTGTGGCACCCCACTAGTCACTTCTCTCCAGGATGAAGAGGAGCCATTGATGAGCACCCTTTTGCAAACTGGATCAGGATGCCCTCAAGCCCATCATCCAAGTCATGGATGAAGATGTTGAAGAAGACTGGGCCCAAGACTTCTCTCCAGGATGTAGAGGAGCCATTGATGAGCACCCTTTTGCAAACTGGATCAGGATGCCCTCAAGCCCATCATCCAAGTCATGGATGAAGATGTTGAAGAAGACTGGGCCCAAGACCGAACCCTGTGGCACCCCGCTAGTCACTTCTCTCCAGGATGAAGAGGAGCCATTCATGAGCACCCTTTTGCAAACTGGATCAGGATGCCCTCAAGCCCATCATCCAAGTCATGGATGAAGATGTTGAAGAAGACTGGGCCCAAGACAGAACCCTGTGGCACCCCGCTAGTCAATGAATGGTAGAATTGAATCATACTTACTAGGACTAGTTAATGGGGATATACCCAAAGAGAAAATGGAATTTTTCCCCCTGGACGCGACAACCGCGGCCAGAACTTCGGAAGGACAACTACATCCCAACCGAGAAAGAATGGCTGAGTAAATTAGTGGAATATCTGGAATCGGCAAAGCTGACGAATACCATCAAACAAAAGCCCCAAAAAAAGGTAATTAATTCAAGGCCAACGGAACCGTTTTAATGAACATTTGAGTAAGCAAGGATTAAGGGAAAGGGTTTCGGTTATGTCTAGAATAGCAAATTAATTGGATTTATGGTAATTTTGATGCTGAAGGGGAAAATGGCCAGAATGTTGCCATTCTTGTAGGTGGAAACACACTTCTCCATTTAATATAATCTATCCAAGCCCAAATCTCGAATCTATCCAAGCCCAAATCTCGAATCTATCCAAGCCCAAATCTCGAATCTATCCAAGCCCAAATCTTGAATCTATCCAAGCCCAAATCTTGAATCTATCCAAGCCCAAATCTTGAATCTATCCAAGCCCAAATCTTGAATCCATCCAAGCCCAAATCTTGAATCCATCCAAGCCCAAATCTTGAATCCATCCAAGCCCAAATCTTGAATCCATCCAAGCCCAAATCTTGAATCCATCCAAGCCCAAATCTTGAATCCATCCAAGCCCAAATCTTGAATCTATCCAAGCCCAAATCTTGAATCTATCCAAGCCCAAATCTTGAATCTATCCAAGCCCAAATCTTGAATCCATCCAAGCCCAAATCTTGAATCCATCCAAGCCCAAATCTTGAATCCATCCAAGCCCAAATCTTGAATCCATCCAAGCCCAAATCTTGAATCCATCCAAGCCCAAATCTTGAATCCATCCAAGCCCAAATCTTGAATCTATCCAAGCCCAAATCTCGAATCTATCCAAGCCCAAATCTCGAATCTATCCAAGCCCAAATCTCGAATCTATCCAAGCCCAAATCTCGAATCTATCCAAGCCCAAATCTTGAATCTATCCAAGCCCAAATCTTGAATCTATCCAAGCCCAAATCTTGAATCCATCCAAGCCCAAATCTTGAATCCATCCAAGCCCAAATCTTGAATCTATCCAAGCCCAAATCTTGAATCCATCCAAGCCCAAATCTTGAATCCATCCAAGCCCAAATCTTGAATCCATCCAAGCCCAAATCTTGAATCTATCCAAGCCCAAATCTTGAATCCATCCAAGCCCAAATCTTGAATCCATCCAAGCCCAAATCTTGAATCCATCCAAGCCCAAATCTTGAATCCATCCAAGCCCAAATCTTGAATCCATCCAAGCCCAAATCTTGAATCCATCCAAGCCCAAATCTTGAATCCATCCAAGCCCAAATCTTGAATCCATCCAAGCCCAAATCTTGAATCCATCCAAGCCCAAATCTTGAATCCATCCAAGCCCAAATCTTGAATCCATCCAAGCCCAAATCTTGAATCCATCCAAGCCCAAATCTTGAATCTATCCAAGCCCAAATCTTGAATCTATCCAAGCCCAAATCTTGAATCCATCCAAGCCCAAATCTTGAATCTATCCAAGCCCAAATCTTGAATCCATCCAAGCCCAAATCTTGAATCCATCCAAGCCCAAATCTTGAATCTATCCAAGCCCAAATCTTGAATCTATCCAAGCCCAAATCTTGAATCCATCCAAGCCCAAATCTTGAATCTATCCAAGCCCAAATCTTGAATCCATCCAAGCCCAAATCTTGAATCCATCCAAGCCCAAATCTTGAATCTATCCAAGCCCAAATCTTGAATCTATCCAAGCCCAAATCTTGAATCCATCCAAGCCCAAATCTTGAATCCATCCAAGCCCAAATCTTGAATCCATCCAAGCCCAAATCTTGAATCCATCCAAGCCCAAATCTTGAATCCATCCAAGCCCAAATCTTGAATCCATCCAAGCCCAAATCTTGAATCTATCCAAGCCCAAATCTTGAATCCATCCAAGCCCAAATCTTGAATCTATCCAAGCCCAAATCTTGAATCCTATCCAAGCCCAAATCTTGAATCTATCCAAGCCCAAATCTTGAATCCATCCAAGCCCAAATCTTGAATCCATCCAAGCCCAAATCTTGAATCGATCCAAGCCCAAATCTTGAATCGATCCAAGCCCAAATCTTGAATCGATCCAAGCCCAAATCTTTTAAATCTTCATATGATTTCAATCTAAAATTGAAATCATGAAAGAAATGCGTAGCTAGTGAAATGCAGCGATGGAAGTTGATTATTGTGACTTTAACAATAATTTACCTTTGTTTTTGTTATCTCTTTCTTTGGTCTCTTTCTTTTTTCTTTCTCTGTAATTCCTTCCTTCTTTCTTTTCTTTTATTGTTTGCAATGTAAATTGTTTCTTTTATTGTTTGCAATGCAAATTGTTTCTTTTATAGTTTGCAATGCAAATTGTTTCTTTTATTGTATGCAATGTGTATTTGTAAAATTGGTAAAGTTTTGTAAACTATTTGGAAATAAAATAAAGATTTTATTTTTTTAAAAGGAAGGATGTAAATTGTTTCTTTTATTGTATGCAATGTGTATTTGTAAAATTTTGTAAACTATTTGGAAATAAAATAAAGATTTTTTTTTAAAAAAGGAAGGATGTAAATTGTTTCTTTTATTGTATGCAATGTGTATTTGTAAAATTTTGTAAACTATTTGGAAATAAAATAAAGATTTTATTTTAAAAAAGGAAGGATGTAAATTGTTTCTTTTATTGTATGCAATGTGTATTTGTAAAATTTTGTAAACTATTTGGAAACAAAATAAAGATTTTATTTAAAAAAAGGAAGGATGTAAATTGTTTCTTTTATTGTATGCAATGTGTATTTGTAAAATTGGTAAAATTTTGTAAACTATTTGGAAATAAAATAAAGATTTTATCTTTTTTTTAAAAGGAAGGATGTAAATTGTTTCTTTTATTGTATGCAATGTGCATTTGTAAAATTGGTAAAATTTTGTAAACTATTTGGAAACAAAATAAAGATTTTATTTAAAAAAAGGAAGGATGTAAATTGTTTCTTTTATTGTATGCAATGTGTATTTGTAAAATTTTGTAAACTATTTGGAAATAAAATAAAGATTTTATTTTAAAAAAGGAAGGATGTAAATTGTTTCTTTTATTGTATGCAATGTGTATTTGTAAAATTGGTAAAATTTTGTAAACTATTTGGAAACAAAATAAAGATTTTATTTTTTTAAAAAAGGAAGGATGTAAATTGTTTCTTTTATTGTATGCAATGTGTATTTGTAAAATTTGTAAAATTTTGTAAACTATTTGGAAATAAAATAAAGATTTTTTTTTTTAAAAAAGGAAGGATGTAAATTGTTTCTTTTATTGTATGCAATGTGTATTTGTAAAATTTGTAAAATTTTGTAAACTATTTGGAAATAAAATAAAGATTTTATTTTTTTTTAAAAAGGAAGGATGTAAATTGTTTCTTTTATTGTATGCAATGTGTATTTGTAAAATTTTGTAAACTATTTGGAAATAAAATAAAGATTTTATTTTTTAAAAAAAGGAAGGATGTAAATTGTTTCTTTTATTGTATGCAATGTGCATTTGTAAAATTGGTAAAATTTTGTAAACTATTTGGAAACAAAATAAAGATTTTTTTTTTAAAAAAAGGAAGGATGTAAATTGTTTCTTTTATTGTATGCAATGTGTATTTGTAAAATTGGTAAAATTTTGTAAACTATTTGGAAACAAAATAAAGATTTTATTTTTTTAAAAAAGGAAGGATGTAAATTGTTTCTTTTATTGTATGCAATGTGTATTTGTAAAATTTTGTAAACTATTTGGAAATAAAATAAAGATTTTATTTTTTAAAAAAAGGAAGGATGTAAATTGTTTCTTTAACTGTATGCAATGTGTATTTGTAAAATTTTGTAAACTATTTAGAAATAAAATAAAGATTTTCTTTTTTTTAAAAAAGGAAGGATGTAAATTGTTTCTTTTCTTGTACGCAATGTGCATTTGTAAAATTGGTAAAATTTTGTAAACTAATTGGAAACAAAATAAAGATTTTATTTTTTAAAAAAAGGAAGGATGTAAATTGTTTCTTTAACTGTATGCAATGTGCATTTGTAAAATTTTGTAAACTATTTAGAAATAAAATAAAAAATTTATTTTAAAAAAGGAAGGATGTAAATTGTTTCTTTTCTTGTACGCAATGTGCATTTGTAAAATTTGTATAGTTTTGTCAACTATTTGGAAACAAAATAAAGATTTTATTTAAAAAAAGGAAGGATGTAAATTGTTTCTTTTATTGTATGCAATGTGCATTTGTAAAATTGGTAAAATTTTGTAATCTATTTGGAAATAAAATAAAGATTTTCTTTTAAAAAAAAAGGAAGGATGTAAATTGTTTCTTTTATTGTATGCAATGTGCATTTGTAAAATTGGTAAAATTTTCTAAACTATTTGGAAACAAAATAAAGATTTTATTTAAAAAAAGGAAGGATGTAAATTGTTTCTTTTATTGTATGCAATGTGCATTTGTAAAATTGGTAAAATTTTGTAATCTATTTGGAAATAAAATAAAGATTTTCTTTTAAAAAAAAAGGAAGGATGTAAATTGTTTCTTTTCTTGTATGCAATGTGTATTTGTAAAATTTTGTAAACTATTTGGAAACAAAATAAAGATTTTATTTTTTAAAAAAAGGAAGGATGTAAATTGTTTCTTTTCTTGTACGCAATGTGCATTTGTAAAATTTTGTAAACTATTTAGAAATAAAATAAAAATTTTATTTAAAAAAAGGAAGGATGTAAATTGTTTCTTTTCTTGTATGCAATGTGCATTTGTAAAATTGGTAAAATTTTCTAAACTATTTGGAAACAAAATAAAGATTTTATTTAAAAAAAGGAAGGATGTAAATTGTTTCTTTTATTGTATGCAATGTGCATTTGTAAAATTGGTAAAATTTTGTAATCTATTTGGAAATAAAATAAAGATTTTCTTTTTTAAAAAAAGGAAGGGTGTAAATTGTTTCTTTTCTTGTACGCAATGTGCATTTGTAAAATTGGTAAACTATTTGGAAATAAAAGATTCTATTTTTTTTAAAAAAGGAAGGACGTGGCAGGGGGAGGCGGGGGTTTAGAATGCCGCGGCTCTTTTGCCGGACAAGAAACCGGAAGGATGAATTCCCGGACTCTGCGGAGGGGTGAGCTGGACGTTTGACGTTTTCGTTCCGCTGGGCGCAAGAAAGAGCTGAAGTTTTTTTTTTTCCCGAAGTTCCGCGTCCGGCGCTTTACTCGGGAGCAAGCGCCGAACGCCCTTACGCACCGGTGCGAGGAGAATAAGAGAATCTGAATCCGAATCTCTCCCGGGTAGCAAAGAGGGGAACTCACGTGGAGAAGAAGCACGGCGGCGAGGAAGGACTGGCCCTGGCAGTAGCCGATCTCTTCGTCGTAGACGGAATAGGCCTGGAAGGAAAACCGGAAAATCCGTCAAAACTTCGGCCAGCACAAGATGCCCAAGCGGAACGAAGCAGCCCACGACCACCCGCAATGGCGTCGCCGCCGGAAGTCCGATTGCTTCCTCGCATTTGTCGCCGGTATCCCCTCCAAGGAGCTCCGAGTTCCCGTCCCCGCGACAAACCCCGCGAGCTCCCGTATTTCCCCGCTCCGTAATACGCTCCGTAGCGTCTTACGGTGGTCCCCGGAGCAGAATCGCTCCGGGGGGCCGAAAGAGGACCGTGCTTTCGATTCGACGGAGAGGAAAACGGGGGGTGTTGAAAGGACCCCGCTCGGCAAGGGATCGGGAGAGAGAGGTAAAGAGTCCCGGATCCCTTTCGGCCCCGCCCTCCGTTGTTGGGTGTGCTGCAGAGGGAGGTTGTTTGTTTCCCCGGCGACATGGGACTGGCGGATTCGATGAGTGAGTAGTGGGGTCTCTTCCAACTCTAGGATTCTATGATTGATTGATTGATTGGCAGGGGGTCGGACTGGACGGCCCTTGGGGTCTCTTCCAACTCTAGGATTGTATGATTCTAATGATTGATTGATTGATTGGCAGGGGGTTGGACTGGATGGCCCTTGGGGTCTCTTCCAACTCTAGGATTCTATGATTGATTGATTGATTGGCAGGGGGTTGGACTGGATGGCCCTTGGGGTCTCTTCCAACTCTAGGATTCTATGATTGATTGATTGATTGGCAGGGGGTCGGACTGGACGGCCCTTGGGGTCTCTTCCAACTCTAGGATTGTACGATTCTATGATTGATTGATTGATTGGCAGGGGGTTGGACTGGATGGCCCTTGGGGTCTCTTCCAACTCTAGGATTCTATGATTGATTGATTGATTGATTGGCAGGGCGTTGGACTGGATGGCCCTTGGGGTCTCTTCCAACTCTAGGATTGTATTCTATGATTGATTGATTGATTGATTGGCAGGGGGTTGGACTGGATGGCCCTTGGGGTCTCTTCCAACTCTAGGATTCTATGATTGATTGATTGATTGGCAGGGGTTGGACTGGACGGCCCTTGGGGTCTCTTCCAACTCTAGGATTGTACGATTCTGATGATTGATTGATTGATTGATTGGATTCAGATTGATTGATTGTTGGACTGGATGGCCCTTGGGGTCTCTTCCAACTCTAGGATTGTATGATTCTAATATTGATTGATTGATTGGCAGGGGGTCGGACTGGACGGCCCTTGGGGTCTCTTCCAACTCTAGGATTCTATGATTGATTGATTGATTGGCAGGGGGTCGGACTGGACGGCCCTTGGGGTCTCTTCCAACTCTAGGATTGTACGATTCTATATTGATTGATTGATTGATTGGCAGGGGGTCGGACTGGATGGCCCTTGGGGGTCTCTTCCAACTCTAGGATTGTATGATTCTAATATTGATTGATTGATTGGCAGGGGGTCGGACTGGACGGCCCTTGGGGTCTCTTCCAACTCTAGGATTGTACGATTCTAATATTGATTGATTGATTGATTGGCAGGGGGTCGGACTGGATGGCCCTTGGGGTCTCTTCCAACTCTAGGATTCTATGATTGATTGATTGATTGGCAGGGGGTCGGACTGGACGGCCCTTGGGGTCTCTTCCAACTCTAGGATTGTACGATTCTATGATTGATTGATTGATTGATTGGCAAGGGGTTGGACTGGACGGCCCTTGGGGTCTCTTCCAACTCTAGGATTGTACGATTCTGATTGATTGATTGATTGATTGGCAAGGGGTTGGACTGGACGGCCCTTGGGGTCTCTTCCAACTCTAGGATTGTACGATTCTAATATTGATTGATTGATTGATTGGCAAGGGGTTGGACTGGACTGGATGGCCCTTGGGGTCTCTTCCAACTCTAGGATTGTACGATTCTATTGATTGATTGATTGATTGGCAGGGGGTCGGACTGGACGGCCCTTGGGGTCTCTTCCAACTCTAGGATTCTATGATTGATTGATTGATTGGCAGGGGGTCGGACTGGATGGCCCTTGGGGTCTCTTCCAACTCTAGGATTCTATGATTGATTGATTGATTGGCAGGGGGTCGGACTGGACGGCCCTTGGGGTCTCTTCCAACTCTAGGATTGTACGATTCTATTGATTGATTGATTGATTGGCAGGGGGTTCGGACTGGATGGCCCTTGGGGTCTCTTCCAACTCTAGGATTCTATGATTGATTGATTGATTGGCAGGGGGTCGGACTGGACGGCCCTTGGGGTCTCTTCCAACTCTAGGATTGTACGATGGCCCTTGGGGTCTCTTCCAACTCTAGGATTCTATGATTGATTGATTGATTGGCAGGGGGTCGGACTGGACGGCCCTTGGGGTCTCTTCCAACTCTAGGATTGTATGATTCTAATATTGATTGATTGATTGGCAGGGGGTCGGACTGGATGGCCCTTGGGGAACTCTACGATTCTATGACTCATGTCACGTTGGTGGTCCACCAAGACTCCTAGATCCTTCTCAGCCGTACTGCTCCCGATCCCGGTGTCACCCATCCCGTATTTTGTCCCTTTCCCAAGGACGCTCCACCATCCTGGTCCACAAATGAGCCGAGATAGCATCCCGGTAAGGGTATACCTTGCAGATTTTGTACAGGGAGTCCTGGCCGTCGCCCCCGGTGTCCTTGAAGTAGTCGTGAGCGGGGAAGGTCCGGTTGATGTCCCGGGTGATGGCGCTGTCCTGCGGAGACTCCTGCAAGACCAAGGAGAGATCAATTGGGGGGAGGCTCTTCAACCCCAGAATTATGGTACAATAAGACGCTATGGGGGGACACACACAGGAGGCTTTCATCAGCTGTGCACCACAATCCATCACAATTATAACAAGCAAAGGCTGGACACATCTCGCTTTGCATGTCATGAGTCTATCTCATACACCGTATTTTCCGCTCCATAATAATAAACTTTATTATTCTGCAATGAATAATAATAATAATAATAATAATAATAATAATAATAATAATAATAATTGCAGAGTAATAAAGTTTATTGTTCTGCAATAAAGTTAATAATAATAATAATAATAATTGCAGAATAATAAAGTGTATTAGAATAATAAATAATAATAATTGCAGAATAATAAAGTGTATTATTCTGCAATAAAGTTAATAATAATAATAATAATTGCAGAATAATAAAGTGTATTATTCTGCAATAAAGTTAATAATAATAATAATAATTGCAGAATAATAAAGTGTATTATTCTGCAATAAAGTTAATAATAATAATAATAATTGCAGAATAATAAAGTGTATTATTCTGCAATAAAGTTAATAATAATAATAATTGCAGAATATAAAGTGTATTATTCTGCAATAAAGTGCAGAATAATAAGTGTATTATTCTGCAATAAAGTTAATAATAATAATAATAATGCAGAATAATAAAGTGTATTATTCTGCAATAAAGTTAATAATAATAATAATAATTGCAGAATAATAAAGTGTATTATTCTGCAATAAAGTTAATAATAATAATAATAATTGCAGAATAATAAAGTGTATTATTCTGCAATAAAGTTAATAATAATAATAATAATTGCAGAATAATAAAGTGTATTATTCTGCAATAAAGTTAATAATAATAATAATAATTGCAGAATAATAAAGTGTATTATTCTGCAATAAAGTTAATAATAATAATAATAATTGCAGAATAATAAAGTGTATTATTCTGCAATAAAGTTAATAATAATAATAATAATTGCAGAATAATAAAGTGTATTATTCTGCAATAAAGTTAATAATAATAATAATAATTGCAGAATAATAAAGTGTATTATTCTGCAATAAAGTTAATAATAATAATAATAATTGCAGAATAATAAAGTGTATTATTCTGCAATAAAGTTAATAATAATAATAATAATTGCAGAATAATAAAGTGTATTATTCTGCAATAAAGTTAATAATAATAATAATAATTGCAGAATAATAAAGTGTATTATTCTGCAATAAAGTTAATAATAATAATAATAATTGCAGAATAATAAAGTGTATTATTCTGCAATAAAGTTAATAATAACTTTATTAATGTTAATGTTAATGTTAATGTTAATATTAATAATAATAATAATAATTGCAGAATAATAAAGTGTAGTATTCTGCAATATAGTTAATAATAATATTATAATAATAATAATTGCAGAATAATAAAGTTTATTATTCTGCAATAAAGTTAACAATAATAATAATTACAAGTCCACCGCTATTAACCACCACACCACACTGGTTTAAGGGAAGTGAACCCGGTTCACCGGATTACAAGTCTGCCGCTCTTAACCACTACACCACATGTAGGTAAAGGTAAAGGTAAAGGTGAAACCACGGAGCCCAGGGCTTGCCGATCAGAAGGTCGGCGGTTCGAATCCCCGCAACGACGGGGCGAGCTCCCGCCGCTCGGTCCCCGCACCTGCCCACCTAGCGGTTCCAAAGCACGTCAAAAGTCCGAGTAGATCAATAGGTCCCGCTCCGGCGGGAAGGCCGGCGGCGTTTCCGTGCGCTGCCCCGGTTCGCCGGAAGCTGCGTAGTCATGCCGGCCACACGACCCGGACGCCGGATAACTCGGCCAGTAAAGCGAGATGAGCGCCGCAACCCCAGAGTCGTCCGCGACTGGACCGAACGGTCAGGGGTTCCCTTTACCTTTTACATGCAAACCGGGTCAGAGAGAAAGAAGTGCATCACACTTCACACCGGCCCAGTCTTCTTCAACATCTTCACCATGACTTGGATGATGGGCTTGAGGGCATCCTGAAGTGCAGGGTGCTCACACTTCACACTGGAGAGAAGTCTTGGGCCCAGTCTTCTTCAACATCTTCATCCATGACTTGGATGATGGGCTTGAGGGCATCCTGATCCAGTTTGCAGATGACACCCAATTGGGAAGGGTGGCTAATACCCCAGAGGACAGGATCACCCTTCAAAATGACCTTCACAGATTGGAGAACTGGGCCAGAGCAAACAAGACGAATTTGAACGGGGAGAAATGCAGAGTACTACACTTGGGCAAAAAAATAAATGAAAGGCACAAATACAGGATGGGGGACACCTGGCTTGAGAGCAGGACATGGGAAAAGGATCGAGGAGTCTTGGTAGACCACAAACTTGACATGAGTCAACAGTGTGATGCAGCGGCTAAAAAAGCCAATGCAATTCTGGGCTGCGTCAATAGGAGTATAGCGTCTAGATCAAGGGAAGTAATAGTACCACTGTATTCCGCTCTGGTCAGACCTCACCTGGAATACTGTGTCCAGTTCTGGGCACCCCAGTTCAAGAAGGATACGGACAAGCTGGAACGTGTCCAGAAGAGGGCAACCAAAATGGTCCAAGGCCTGGAAACGATGCCTTATGAGGAACGGCTTAGGGAGCTGGGTATGTTTAGCCTGGAGAAGAGAAGCTTAAGGGGGGATATGATAGCCATGTTCAAATATATCAAAGGATGTCATCTAGAGGAGGGAGAAAGGTTGTTTTCTGCCGCTCCGGAGAAGCGGACACGGGGCAACGGATCCAAACTGCAAGAAAGAAGATTCCACCGAAACATTAGGAAGAACTTCCTGTGAGTAAGAGCTGGGATTTGCTGCCCAGGAGTGTGGCGGAGTCTCCTTCTTTGGAGGTCTTGAAGCGGAGGCTTGACAGCCGTCCGTCAGGAATGCTTGGCAGGGGGTTGGACTGGATGGCCCTTGGGGTCTCTTCCAACTCTATGATTCTATTCTACATCGATTCCTTCGTCCTGCCCCAGAGCTATGCAAACAGCAAATACTGCAGAGTCAAATACTGCAGAAGCTTTTTAGAACTAAAGTATCGACCTGATGAAGTTAAACAACAGATCAACAGAGCCAGACGGATACCCAGAGAGAACTTGCTGCAAGTTGTTGTTGTTCAGTCGTTCAGTCATGTCCGACTCTTCGTGACCCCATGGACCAGAGCACGCCAGGCACGCCTATCCTCCACTGCCTCTCGCAGTTTGGCCAAACTCATGCCAGTCGCTTCGAGAACACTGTCCAACCATCTCATCCTCTGTCGTCCTCCTGCCTCCATCTTTCCCAACATCGTCCCTCTTCTCCTTGTGCCCTCCATCTTTCCCAACATCAGTCTTCTCCTTCTCTTCTCCTTGTGCCCTCCATCTTTCCCAACATCAGGGTCTTCTCCAGGGAGTCTTCTCTTTCTCATCCTCTGTCGTCCCCTTCTCCTTGTGCCCTCCATCTTTCCCAACATCAGGGTCTTCTCCTTCTCTTCTCCTTGTGCCCTCCATCTTTCCCAACATCAGGGTCTTCTCCAGGGAGTCTTCTCTTCTCATGAGGTGGCCATCTCGTCCTCTGTCGTCCCCTTCTCCTTGTGCCCTCCATCTTTCCCATCAGGGTCTTCTCTTCCCCTTCTCCTTGTGCCCTCCATCTTTCCCAACATCAGGGTCTTCTCCAGGGAGTCTTCTCTTCTCATGAGGTGGCCATCTCGTCCTCTGTCGTCCCCTTCTCCTTGTGCCCTCCATCTTTCCCAACATCAGGGTCTTCTCCAGGGAGTCTTCTCTTCTCATGAGGTGGCCATCTCGTCCTCTGTCGTCCCCTTCTCCTTGTGCCCTCCATCTTTCCCAACATCAGGGTCTTCTCCTTCTCTTCTCCTTGTGCCCTCCATCTTTCCCAACATCAGGGTCTTCTCCAGGGAGTCTTCTCTTCTCCTTGTGCCCTCCATCTTTCCCAACATCAGGGTCTTCTCTTCTCTTCTCCTTGTGCCCTCCATCTTTCCCAACATCAGGGTCTTTTCCAGGGAGTCTTCTCTTCTCATGAGGTGGCCAAAGTACTGGAGCCTCAACTTCAGGATCTGTCCTTCTAGTGAGCACTCAGGGCTGATTTCCTTGAGAATGGATAGGTTTGATCTTCTTGCAGTCCATGGGACTCTCAAGAGTCTCCTCCAGCACCAGAATTCAAAAGCATCCAATTCTTCGGCGATCAGCCTTCTTTATGGTCCAGCTCTCACTTCCGTACATTACTACTGGGAAAACCATAGCTTTAACTATACGGACCTTTGTCGGCAAGGTGATGTCTCTGCTTTTTAAGATGCTGTCTAGGTTTGTCATTGCTTTTCCTCCCAAGAAGCAGGCGTCTTCTAATTTCGTGACTGCTGTCACCATCTGCAGTGATCGTGGAACCCAAGAAAGTGAAATCTCTCCCTGCCTCCATTTCTTCCCCTTCTATTTGCCAGGAGGTGATGGGACCAGTGGCCACGATCTTCGTTTTTTTGGGTGCCATATTTGGCGCTCTCCTCTTGCCGTCGCCCTCTGAGGTTGTCGATATTTTTCCCCGGCAATCCGAATTCCGGTTTGGGATTCATCCAGTCCAGGCTTTCGAAGAAGAAGAGTTTGGATTTGATAAAACAAATACAAACATTGCCGCTTCTTCTTCTTATTTAAATCTCTCATCAAAAAATTTCTTTTTCACTAATGAGGATCTATTTCTTTAACCAATTCTAAAAATATCCAATTATATATATAAAATCGCAATTATCTTAATCAACTTATTCTTTCACCCTGCTAGGTTTACGACAATATCTCCTCAAAAATCATCAAGATTTTTTTCTTATCTAATTCTTAACTTATTCCTTTATCCTTTATCTGTGCTAATCATATAATTTCAGACATCTCCTTTCTTATAAAAAACAAAACTAAAAAACTAAAGGTCTTCACACTCCGATTCCAGAACATCTGCCATTTTAAATTTTACTTAGTACTTCACCCCACCCCCCCTCTGTTGTCCTTTTCCTCGATATTGTCCTCTTTTTTCCCCGGCAATCCGAATCTTCTTTCCGGTTTGAAACCATTCTTCTTCTTCTTGGATTCTTTGTCCCTTCATCCAGTCCAGGCTTGGGCTTTCGCATGAGTCACAGAACTAAGACCCGGTCATTCAACTGGACTTTCATGGGAAAAAACCAGTGGCTTCGGGAAAGCAAGCTGGGAGAGCGGCTAAAGCGGCGGTGGCGGGAGGAAGCCGGGTTCCGTAAGGAACAATGGGGAGCGCGGGGAGACGGAAGCCGGGTGTCGGGTGTGCGAAGCGCGGGGAGCACTGAGCGGCAAGCAGGGAGGGCCGGCCGGGGTTCTTCTTACAGTACCGCGCAAGACGATTCGTCTTGCGCAATAGAGAAATTCGTCTTGCGGGTCAACCAAAAAAGACCCTTTCGTCTTAGTTTTTCGTTGTGCAATTCGTCTTGCGGGGTACCACTGTATAAATCAATACAGACGAGCCGCCTTTTTAAAAAGCCGCTGAGCTCATTCTGCTGACTGACACTTTCGGTGAGCACATCCGAGCAAGTGGCAGTAAAAGAGAATAAGCAACAGAAGAAAGGGGGAAACAATCTTTTTAAAATGGTAATGCCGTATTTGTGTTTCTACAAAGGCTGGCGCATAAGAGCGGCGACCCACGGTTTTCCCATGCACCCACCACAAGATTATGACCTTAAGACAGCAGCCTTCCCCAACCAGATGGTTTTTTTTTTTTTTTAACAAAGATTTTATTGGTTTCCCACACAATAAAAGACAATACACCGGAACAAATAGAACAATCAAAACAGAATAAAAAAGCAATACAAACCTAAACTGGAACACCAATATTCCTTTTGCTACTTAAACGAATTCTCGTTTCAAATCTACTTGGGGGACTTCCCCCCGTTTTCTCTCCTTTGCTTCCAATTCTAATTGACAGTATATTCTGGCGTATAAGACTACTTTTGAACCCAGGAAAATCTTCTCAAAAGTCAGGGGTCACCTTATACGCCAGGTGGAGAATCTGTGGTCGAGTATATCTCAAACTCTATATTTTAACTGGAAAAGTTGGGGGGTCGTCTTATACGCCGGAATATACGGTACTTTAATAGCTTCTTATCTCTAAAACTTAAATCATCGCCATCAAAATATCGAAACATAACTTCTTAATATTTATTTTTACTTCGTAATGCAACCGATTACTTCTTAACTCAAAACGTACACCTTATATTAATGGACTTTATGGAACTCGCCGAACTGACAGCGAGACTCCGAGACCAGAGGGAGGAGAAGGTGCGACAGGATTGGAAGAAATTGAAGGACTATTTAAAAAATCGTGAAAAGTTAGATATTTGAAGCAGAATTTTTCTACAAGTGAGACTATTCTGATCTCCCTTTGGGGAGGAAGAGGATGGAGAACATCTCTTTTTATTTTTATTTTTTTAAACAAAATTTATTAGCATTTTCAAAATTTATAGCATTTTCTTTTTAAAGGTACTGTCTTTGCTCCCTGGTTTCAGGGGAAATGGCGGCGAAAAGTTGGATTTATGGCTTTAGCTAGTTGATGTTAGAGGAAAATAATACGTAAGAAGTAATGTTATGAATGCTGTAAAATGTTTAGAAATATCTAAGGATATATTGTTTAAGTGATGACTTATAAATGGTAAGTGAGTATCTTTATGATTATTAAGAATAGTGGTAAATGTTAAGAAATTAGTTACAAAGTTACCAAAGTATATTGATATTGAATGCAGCTGAGAGCACGGGGGAAGTCCCTTTAAAGAAGATTGGAACTAGAATTTAACAATGAATTATACGTTCCGGTTTGGGTATGTATGGGTTTTATTTTCGTTATTTTAATATTGTTTAATGTGTTTTCTTTTTTCTTTCTTTCTGTTTTATTCTTTGTTAATTATTTTTGTTTAAGTGTTGGATTTATGTGTTGTTTAATGCAGAAAATAATAAAATCTGTTTAAAAAAAAAAAAAAAAACAAAACTTACATCTTATTTTACTCAAACTGCTGCTGATAAACAATTCACATCTCTCTTCACTAGTTCAAAATCTTAAATTCTGGTGGGTGTGGGTGTATGTTTTGTTATGAAAATGTCAATAAATTTTTATATATATATATAAAAAAACACAAAATCTTAAATTCTTAACACGCTGACTTCAGGGTACCATGATGAGCCATCCTAATTATATTTTAAATATTCTTTTTTTTAAATAAAATTATTATTTTCTACATTAAACAACAAACATATCAAACAAATAAAACAAGAACAATTGACAAATAATAAAAAAAAAAACACATTACGACAACATAAAAAACAACAAAAGAAAACTTATACATACCTAGACTGGAACATTAAAAGAATCATTGTTTAACTCTAGTTTCTATCTTCTTTAGGGGACTTCCCCCGTTCCCTCAACTGCGTTCAATGTTAATATACTTTGGTAACTTTATAACTATTTTCTTAACATTCACCACTATATAAATTTACTTACTATTAACCGTTCCAAATCTAAAGTCTTAATTTTTTCCCCCCGGGAGTCGTCAACTGTAGAAGGCGGGAACTCGAGGGGAAGCCAATTGAACAAGTCTACAAATTTCAAATATCGAGGAATTTACTTCCAGTGTAATATGGGATGGAAAGCGCATATCGCATATCTACAAAATAAGGTTAAAGCCCTTATCTATGGACTATTTTGCTTCTTCTTTACGGAGGGGGCCATGCATGTTCCATCTGTCTTAAAAGTTTATAGTGCACAAAATTTTAGAATATATAGAACTTGCATATCTCTCAGAAAAGATAAAAGATAACCCGAGAGAAAAGTTCATTGAAGAATGGAGCAGCTTTATGCAATACCTAAAGAAAAAATGCAGTATTAACACAGTACTAGCTTTGGAATAACCCCTGTTATTTGGAAAACGATATAGGAATTAAAAAGCACACAAGATTAAAACACCAAGAAATATAAGAAGTAAAGTAAAAGAGGTCGGTGTCATAATTTTATTTATGATGATTAATTTTCTTGCATATTTTAATGAAGAGATTGACAGGGAAGTCGAAGAACGACATTATTTAACAATTCAGTCTCACCGTGGTAAGCGGAAGGCTAGAAAGAACAAGTTTATATCTTTTTAAAAAAAAACAACTTATGTAATAAAAATATATTTGATTGATAATGAGTCTGGAAGATATTAAAATATTTGGATATATGTATATATATTGGTATAAGGTATTGTAATTGTATTATTGTAATTGTAATTGAAATTGTATGAATGTAACTGGATGTGTATATGCGAATGTGTGAGTTATGTGTAAATGGAATCGTATAATATATCATAATAATAAACAAATCTAAAAAAAAAAAATAAAAAATGTTAAAAAAATTAACTCTGTGCCTATATTGACTATATATAAAGTAATTTTCCCACGGCACACCAGGCAACATCTCGCCGGAACAGTGCTTGAAAAACACTGATCTAGAGATTGCAAGTACTGTAATGCGAAGGAGGTTATGCGTTGAAATATTTTAGTCGATATTTCAGAATGTAAAATGCCCGTTTTATTGCGGAACGGTGCTTGAAAAACACTGGCATAGATGACACCTATACCAGACTTCTCCTAGCCGATAAAGACCCCGAAATTACCAGGGCTGTGGCAAAGTACCGTTACATCGCGACTAGAATCAGACGAGTAGCGATGTCCACAATAGACTTCGAATTTTAACCCCGATGGAACGATAAGAGTTAGCAGAGACGAATGAATTCAAATTTTAAACACTAAAAAGCTGAAACTTTGCTTGGGTATGGGCGTCGGTTCGGTGAATTGGCCCGCATTCCTGTTTTGGTTTGTGGCATAACACAATTGACACTAATACGTGGTTTTATAAGTCGTTTTCTGGTCCTTGACCGTAATCAAGATTTTACTGACTTTGAATTGTGCTCGGAAACGTACTGGGAGCCAATGTAGGTCTTTCAGGACCGGTGTTATATGGTCTCGGCGGCCGCTCCCAGTCCCCAGTCTAGCTGCCGCATTCTGGATTAGTTGTAGTTTCCGGGTCACCTTCAAAGGTAGCCCCACGTAGAGCGCATTGCAGTAGTCCAAGCGGGAGATAACCAGAGCATGCACCACTCTGGCGAGACAGTCTGCGGGCAGGTAGGGTCTCAGCCTGCGTACCAGACGGAGCTGGTAGACGGCCGCCCTGGACACAGAATTAACCTGCGCTTCCATGGACAGCTGTGAGTCCAAAATGTGATTTCCAAGTCACCTTCAAAGGTAGCCCCACGTAGAGCGCATTGCGGTAGTCCCAAGCGGGAGATAACCAGAGCATGTACCACTATGGCAAGACGGTCTGCGGGCAGGTAGGGTCTCAGCCTGCGTACCAGACGGAGCTGGTAGACGGCCGCCCTGGACACAGAATTAACCTGCGCTTCCATCGACAGCTGTGAGTCCAAAATGTGATTTCCAAGTCACCTTCAAAGGTAGCCCCACGTAGAGCGCATTGCGGTAGTCCCAAGCGGGAGATAACCAGAGCATGTACCACTATGGCAAGACGGTCTGCGGGCAGGTAGGGTCTCAGCCTGCGTACCAGACGGAGCTGGTAGACGGCCGCCCTGGACACAGAATTAACCTGCGCTTCCATCGACAGCTGTGAGTCCAAAATGTGATTTCCAAGTCACCTTCAAAGGTAGCCCCACGTAGAGCGCATTGCGGTAGTCCCAAGCGGGAGATAACCAGAGCATGTACCACTATGGCAAGACGGTCTGCGGGCAGGTAGGGTCTCAGCCTGCGTACCAGACGGAGCTGGTAGACGGCCGCCCTGGACACAGAATTAACCTGCGCTTCCATGGACAGCTGTGAGTCCAAAATGTGATTTCCAAGTCACCTTCAAAGGTAGCCCCACGTAGAGCGCATTGCGGTAGTCCCAAGCGGGAGATAACCAGAGCATGTACCACTATGGCAAGACGGTCTGCGGGCAGGTAGGGTCTCAGCCTGCGTACCAGACGGAGCTGGTAGACGGCCGCCCTGGACACAGAATTAACCTGCGCTTCCATCGACAGCTGTGAGTCCAAAATGTGATTTCCAAGTCACCTTCAAAGGTAGCCCCACGTAGAGCGCATTGCGGTAGTCCCAAGCGGGAGATAACCAGAGCATGTACCACTATGGCGAGACAGTGCACAGCATTGACCTCCATGGACAGTTGTGAGTCCAAAACGACTCCCGGGCTGTGCACTTGGTCTTCTATGGGCTCAGTTACTACATTCAGGACCAGGGAGTCCCCCCACACCTGCCCTCCCCGGTCCCTCCAAAACAGTACTTCTGTCTTGTCGGGATTTGACCTCAGACCGTTAACCGCCCTCCAGACACACACACACACACACACAGGACATTCATCGCCTTCACTGGTCTCTGATGTAAAGGAGAGGCAGAGCTGGGTATCATCCGCACGCACCCAGCCCAACCCCCATTGATATCTCGCCCAGCGGCTTCATAGAATCATAGAATCCTAGAGTTGGAAGAGACCCCAAGGGCCATCCAGTCCAACCCCCTGCCAAGCAGGAAACACCATCAAAGCATTCCTGACAGATGGCTGTCAAGCCTCCGCTTCAAGACCTCCAAAGAAGGAGACTCCACCACACTCCTTGGCAGCAAATCCCACTGTCCAACAGCTCTTACTGTCAGGAAGTTCTTCCTAATGTTTAGGTGGAATCTTCTTTCTTGTAGTTTGAATCCATTGCCCCGTGTCCGCTTCTCTGGAGCAGCAGAAAACAACCTTTCTCCCTCCTCTAGATGACATCCTTTGATATATTTGAACATGGCTATCATATCACCCCTTAACCTTCTCTTCTCCAGGCTAAACATACCCAGCTCCCTAAGCCGTTCCTCCATAAGGCATCGTTTCCAGGCCTTTGACCATTTTGGTTGCCCTCCTCTGGACACGTTCCAGCTTGTCAGTATCCTTCTTGAACTGTGGTGCCCAGAACTGGACACAGTATTCCAGGTGAGGTCTGACCAGAGCGGAATACAGTGGTACTATTACTTCCCTTGATCTAGACGCTATACTCCTATTGATGCAGCCCAGAATTGCATTGGCTTTTTTAGCTGCTGCATCACACTGTTGACTCATGTCAAGTTGATGGTCTACCAAGACTCCTAGATCCTTTTCCCATGTCCTGCTCTCAAGCCAGGTGTCACCCATCCTGTATTTGTGCCTTTCATTTTTTTTGCCCAAGTGTAGTACTTTACATTTCTCCCTGTTAAAATTCATCTTGTTTGCTTTGGCCCAGTTCTCTAATCTGTTAAGGTCATTTTGAATTGTGATCCTGTCCTCAGGGGTATTAGCCACCCCTCCCAATTTGGTGTCATCTGCAAACTTAATCAGGATGCTCTCAAGCCCATCATCCAAGTCATGGATGAAGATGTTGAAGAAGACTGGGCCCAAGACCGAACCCTGTGGCACCCCACTAGTCACTTCTCTCCAGGATGAAGAGGACCCTTTTGCAAACTGGACCAGGATGCCCTCAAGCCCATCATCCAAGTCATGGATGAAGATGTTGAAGAAGACTGGGCCCAAGACCGAACCCTGTGGCACCCCACTAGTCACTTCTCTCCAGGATGAAGAGGAGCCGTTCATGAGTACCCTTTGGGTTCGGTCAGTCAGCCAGTTACAAATAGATGTTCAAAAGCATGGGGGGGAGAGGACAGAGCCCAAGCGAGTGCCCGGGGTCTGAACACTCCTGCCTCAACGCCCCTTTCTAGACACAGCCCGGGAGGAAGGAGTGGACCCGCTGCATAACAGTGCCCCTGCTCCCGACCCCTCTAGGTGCCGCACGATACTCGTTCCGCACTTACGAGAGTTTTGGTACGGCGGTTTCCACGCTTGAAACTCCCCGACTATTAACATCTGCCGATGCACTTTTTAGTGGCCTGCTGAAAACATTTCGCCCAGATACAAGGAATGCTGACATGTCCCTTTAGCTTGTTTCGGGCTTATCCTGTTATTTCAGTTGTCGCTTGAAAGATTTAAATACCGTACATCGCGGCGTACAAGACGACTTTTTGAGCCTTTTTCATCCTCCCCAAAGTCGGGGGTCGTCTTGTACGCCGCGATATACGGTATTTAAATCTTTCAAACGAGAACTGAACGATTACTAAAACCGGGGTATGCAGGGGAAGCCGCCGGAGAGCGTTCCGGCAGAGCGGCTTCAGGGTCCTCTCACCCGGCTCCCTCCCTAGCTCACTGTAAAGTAATTCCAATTGTAATATCAATTCTGCAAAGAAACAGTCTTAAACATAAAATAGTTTCATATAGAGTCTTCTAGAGATAGATGTCGCTCAAATACGGCAATAGACCAGGGAGACCAGGACAGGGCCCCGTTTCCATGGATGCCTCCCATGGTGTCTGTTTCTTTGGCCTGTCTCTCTCCCTGAAGAAGGCTTCGAAAGCGTCCTCTCGCACGTGCTTGCATCCCTGGGGGGGGGTGGAGAGGGGATGTTTTGATATTGATATTGGGTCATAAAAACTTTGACCCAAGTAGTGCTGCTGGCCGGCACTGCAATCAATCACCTTTACGATCGTCTGGGAAAACCATAGCTTTAACTATACACCTTTGTCAATGGTCTCGCTTTTTAAGATGCCAGGTTTGTCATTGCACACTTCTGCTGCGTCACCATCCAGTGATCTGGAACCCAAGAGAAATCTCTCACGCCTCCATTTCTTCCCCTTCTATTTCAGGAGGTGATGGGACCAGTGGCCATGATCTTAGTTTTTTTGATGTTGAGTTCAGCATTTTGCGCTCCTCTTTCACCCTCATTAAAAGTTTACTTTCTGCCATCAGTATCATCAGCATATTAGGTTGTTGAATTTTTTCGCTTAAGATTCATCCGTCCAGCCTTTCGCATGATGAATTCTGCTTGTAAATAAGCAGGGAGACAATATACAGCCTTGTCGTACTCCTTTCCCAATTTTGAACCAATCAGTTGTTCCATATCCAGTTCTAACGTGCTTCTTGTCCCACATAGAGATTTCTCAGGAGACAAATGAGGTGTGCACTCCCATTTCTTTAAAATAAGTTTGCTTGAATTACTTACGAGTAAATGTAGTTAAAACTTTAGGCCAGAGTTCTTATTTGATTCATTATACTAAACTAAACTAGGCTTTATTTAGTAGCACACACACACAAGTCCTACAGACTTGAGCTGCATGCTTGCAGCAAACTAACAGACTCACATCCAGCAGTAACGGTACACTGAACACAGAGTGAGGCGAAGGGGAAAGTGAAACCAAACCTCCCCTTCTTCTAGACAAAGGAAAGTGCCCGTATTACAGTGGGCAAGGCTCCCAGGATCAGAACGCCTCTTGCATCGTTAACTCTAAGATGCCCAGAAAACCTGGCAGGGGACTTCGCCTTGGCTTCTGACGCAGGGGAGGCCGTTGGAGAGCCTCGCGTCCGAAGCAGCTACAGTCGGCTCTCGGCTCTCAGCTCCGGTTAGCAAATCGAGGAGACTTTCGGCAGGTATTGTCTTCTACCGGGGCTTCTGAGCTCCAGAATCAGTGGTGTCGAGTATCCTTTCTCCCACAAAAGCTTTTGCATTCCTCGTTGGAGAGCCTCGCGTCCGAGCAGCTTCGGCGTCCCCTCGGCTCTCAGCTCTCGCCCAGGAGAGCGAGGACGGTTAGCAAATTGAGCAGACTTCCGGCAGGTATCGTCTTTTACTGGGGCCTCCGAGCTACAGAATTGGTTTTCCGCTGCTGTTTAATTCACTTTCTCCTGCAAGCAAGCAGATCTGCTGCTGTTTAATTCGCTTTCTCCTGCAATCTGCTGCTGTTTAATTCACTTTCTCCTGCAAGCAAGCAGATTTCTTCCTTGGGCTGCTCCCGGCCTCTCCCTCTCCCACCACCCCCCCATCCCATATCACTAACCCTACATTTTAACTGGAAAAGCTGGGGGTCGTCTTATACGCCGACATATACGGTAGCTGTTTTTTTACTGATAATTTATTGTTTTTGTGGGCGGCTTTTAACGTTTTTCCTTTACAGTCAAGCAGTCAAGCAGGTTGATCCTCAAAAAAAACAGGTCTTTTCCCTTTGCAAAAAAAGCTGATCCTCAAAAAAAAAACAAAAAACAGGGCTTTTAGAGGAGGAAAACCAGAAAAATATTTCCAGTTACAGGTGGGTAGCCGTGTTGGTCTGCCATAGTCAAAACAAAATCGAAAATTCTTTCCAGTAGCACCTTAGAGACCAACTGAGTTTGTTTCTGGTATGAGCTTTCGTGTGCATGCACACTTCTTCAGATACCTTCTTCTTCAAAGAAAAATATTTGTTCCCTTGTTTCCTCCTCTAAAAATGTGGTGCGCCCTATGGTTCGGTGCATCCTATGGAGCGAAAAATACGGTAAATCTGCCAATCATACACTGTTGGAATTTTCTCCTCTTTCCAATGTTGGGCTATCGACATCCTAGCTGCTGCGCACGCAAATAATAATAATAATAATAATAATAATAATAATAATAATAATAATAATAATTTATTTATACCCCGCCCATCTGGCTGGGCCTCCCCAGCCACTCTGGCCGGCTTCCAACACAATATTAAAATACAACAATTCATCAGACATTCAAAGTTTCCCAAAACAGAGCTGCCTTAAGATGTCTTCCAAAAGTCTGGTAGTTGTCGCTCTCTTGGTACCTCCCATTAAAACAGCCTGGAGAGGCATGGCTATGCAGCGTACCGATGCGACACGGTTAAAATAAGACATCCCCTGAAAATAAGCCATACTGTGTTTTGTTGAGCGAAAAAAATATATAAGACGGTGTCTTATTTTAGGAGAAACACGGCCAAGATGTAGAAGAACACAAACAATCAATGTTGGCGCTGTATTCAAGAAGTTGGTACGTACATCCATATGTGGTGGCAATGTAACGGAATTAAAGCATTTTGGGAAATGGTGTATAAAGAACTCAAAAAAAAGGATCCAATATTCTTTCCAGAAAAGAGCGGAATTGTTTCTGTTAGGTATGATGGACAGAGAGATCAAAGCCAAAGATAGGTGTATTATTATGTATGCGACCGTCTCGGCAAGACTATTAATAGCAAAAAAATTGGAAATCCCAAAAGCTACCCGACCAAGAGGATCGGCACTTAAAAATGTTAACAGATTATAATTTGGCCTCCAAACATGTGAGGAGTTAAAAGGAATCAACGAGGTAGAAAGAGAGGAGAATTGGAAACCATTTAAAGAATATACGAATCGGTGTGTCGAGAAGGCCGACCTCTTAGTACAATGTGAAAGACCCAAATAAATTGATGTAAAGGATAAGGATAGATACAAGAGATAATAGAGCATATATAACAAGTGAGATTTGAAGGACTGAAAAGTTGAATATGGAGGAAAATATATGAAGTATTAATCTATGAATGTGTGAATATGAAAAAGAGACGCTACCCCCTTCGAGTGGAATGTTTTGTCAACATTTGAAAGAGGGAAGAGCGTTCTTATCTGTAATTTTTGGCAAAAGATGAATCCCTTGGACATTGACGGACTTTAATTGGAAGAATTTGGTTGACTGCCCAGAAATGACGCAGTTAGAATTATGCCCGGACTGCAAAGTGAGATCTAAGGAGGACTTTGCCGCATTCCTTTCCCTTTTTACGTGATGATTTATAAGTGAGATGGCTAACCCTCCGAAGATTTATAAGCTGGTGCAGATCGGGGCTTTTAAAAGTGGAAAAATATATGAAAAATAATAAAGAAGAAGATGGCGACCGTCAAAATGTGACTTTTGGATTTCAACCAGCAAGGGCGAAAGAAGGAATGTGGAGTACAGACTTAAAATCACACAGCGATACTGTTTGTTTGGACTTATCTTACTTGTTGGATATATCAGTGACTGTGAAAATATTTTGGAAGTGAAAGCAAAGCAATAGTTACAGGGTGAAGTATAGAATAAGGTGATTAAGATAACTGTTGTATTTTATATATATAATTGTGTTATATTTTTAGAAGTAATGGTTAAAGAAATAGATCAAGGTTATAAAACCGAAGGTGAAAAGGCAGGGGAAGTCATGGTCAAGACTTGGAAAAAGAAATTTTTTTTTTGATGAGAGATTTAAATAAGAAGAAGAAGCTTGGCAATGTTTGTATTTGTTTTCAAGTTTATTTGTTTGTATTTGTATAATTGTTGGTGGGGATTTGGATGTATGTGGTTATAAGAAAATGTTAATAAATTCTTATAAAAAAAAGAAAAGAAAGCAAAGCAAAGCAATAGTTATGATAATAGAGCCTCTGGAATTTGAAGCATGGGAACCCTAAAACAAAATTTAAAGTAATAATTTGGACAATTTGGAACCTTTCTTTTTGTTTTATAATTGGAGAAATAATTTGGAATGTAATTTGGAATGTTTCATATGATATTGTTTTATTGGAAACCACAATAAATATGATTTGTAAAAAAAAAAAAGAGAGAGATAATAGAGCATGCAGATAGAGAAGAGACGACATTAATGCAGGAAGGAGAAGGTGGTGAAGAAACATGGGGAAGGGGGGATGGGTAATCAGGGAGGGTGGGGTATCGGGAGGGGAATTAAGTGGGTTATAGGATTTATGTTTAGTTAAGTTTAGTTAATTTATGTGTGTTTATGTGACGTTTTTGTGTCTTGGTTATTTTTCTTTTTTGTAAACTTGGAATTTAAATAAAGTCTATTTTAACAACAACAAAAGGAAGCATCCGCCGTTACTGGCGATCTTACGGAGGAACCTCCGATAAGCTTCAGAGATGGCTCCAGGATTCCGCAGAAACAGACCGGAAGCCATCGGTGCCGAAAAGATGAACGTGTCGGGCGGAGAAATCTCCTGGAGCCGCTTCCCGACCAAACCATTCTCTCCGCCACCCCACCCGCCGCGCGCAGACCGCTGGCCTACCTTTGTGATGAGGATCCGGTACTTCTCCACCAGGTGGTCCTTGTCGTGACATCCCGCCAGAAGCTGCCAAACCTCTCCCCTGAGAGCTTCGGGGACGCCACTTCTCACCAACGCGGACAAGGTTTTGGGCCGCACGCTCAGATTCAAGTGCCTGGAAGAGAGGGAGGAGGCCAGACATCAGACCGTTGGGCAGTGCATGGGCTGAACGGTTTTGGGAGACTCCAAACATCCACAACAGGTCCAGGATGCAACCATGGGCCTGTCTCGGTATCTGAAGAAGCGTGCACGCACATGGAGGCTTATACCAAGAACAAACTTAGTTGGTCCCTAAGGTGCTACTGGACAATTATATATAAATATAGTTGTTGTTGGAGGAGACTCTTGAGAGTCCCATGGACGGCGAGAAGATCAAACCTATCCATTCTCAAAGAAATCAGCCCTGAGTGCTCACTAGAAGGACAGATCCTGAAGTTGAGGCTCCAGTACTTTGGCCACCTCATGAGAAGAGAAGACTCCCTAGAAAAGACCCTGATGTTGGGAAAGATGGAGGGCACAAGGAGAAGAGAAGACTCCCTGGAGAAGACCCTGATGTTGGGAAAGATGGAGGGCACAAGGAGAAGAGAAGACTCCCTGGAGAAGACCCTGATGTTGGGAAAGATGGAGGGCACAAGGAGAAGAGAAGACTCCCTGGAGAAGACCCTGATGTTGGGAAAGATGGAGGGCACAAGGAGAAGGGGACGACAGAGGATGAGATGGTTGGACAGTGTTCTCGAAGCTACTAACATGAGTTTGGCCAAACTGCGAGAGGCAGTGAAGGATAGGCGTGCCTGGCGTGCTCTGGTCCATGGGGTCACGAAGAGTCGGACACGACTGAACGACTGAACAACAACAGAACACTGTCCAACCATCTCATCCTCTGTCGTCCCCTTCTCCTTGTGCCCTCCATCTTTCCCAACATCAGGGTCTTTCCAGGGAGTCTTCTCTTCTCATGAGGTGGCCATCTCGTCCTCTGTCGTCCCCTTCTCCTTGTGCCCTCCATCTTTCCCAACATCAGGGTCTTTCCAGGGAGTCTTCTCTTCTCATGAGGTGGCCATCTCGTCCTCTGTCGTCCCCTTCTCCTTGTGCCCTCCATCTTTCCCAACATCAGGGTCTTTCCAGGGAGTCTTCTCTTCTCATGAGGTGGCCATCTCGTCCTCTGTCGTCCCCTTCTCCTTGTGCCCTCCATCTTTCCCAACATCAGGGTCTTTCTCCAGGGAGTCTTCTCTTCTCATGAGGTGGCCATCTCGTCCTCTGTCGTCCCCTTCTCCTTGTGCCCTCCATCTTTCCCAACATCAGGGTCTTTCCAGGGAGTCTTCTCTTCTCATGAGGTGGCCATCTCGTCCTCTGTCGTCCCCTTCTCCTTGTGCCCTCCATCTTTCCCAACATCAGGGTCTTCTCCAGGGAGTCTTCTCTTCTCATGAGGTGGCCATCTCGTCCTCTGTCGTCCCCTTCTCCTTGTGCCCTCCATCTTTCCCAACATCAGGGTCTTCTCCAGGGAGTCTTCTCTTCTCATGAGGTGGCCATCTCGTCCTCTGTCGTCCCCTTCTCCTTGTGCCCTCCATCTTTCCCAACATCAGGGTCTTTTCCAGGGAGTCTTCTCTTCTCATGAGGTGGCCAAAGTACTGGAGCCTCAACTTCAGGATCTGTCCTTCTAGTGAGCACTCAGGGCTGATTTCTTTGAGAATGGATAGGTTTGATCTTCTTGCAGTCCATGGGACTCTCAAGAGTCTCCTCCAGTACCATAATTCAAAAGCATCAATTCTTCGGCGATCAGCCGAATATATATATTTCGACTGCATCAGACCAACACGGCTACCTACCTGAATCTGTCTCAGACAGTTATTGTTTGGTTTTATGTTTTTATATTGTTATAAACCACTGTAATATATTTTTGTATATATATATATATATATATATATGTATATATGTATTATATGTATATATATATGTATATATATATATATATATATATATATATATATATATATATATATATTTAGAAAAATAAATAAACAATTCCATGCTCTTTTTAAAAAGGATGACAGATTTGTCATTTTAGAAATGTGGAGGAAGCACATTCACGTATTCCGAAAAACAAACGAAACAAAAAACAGGCCCACATTGGAACATATTTGGCAGGTAAAGGGACCCCTGACCATTAGGTCCAGTCGTGTCCGACTCTGGGGTTGCGGCGCTCATCTCGCTCTATAGGCCGAGGGAGCCGGCGTTTGTCCGCAGACAGCTTCCGGGTCATGTGGCCAGCATGACAAAGCCGCTTTCTGGCGAACCGGAGCAGCGCACGGAAACGCCGTTTGCCTTCCCGCCGGAGCGCTCCCTATTGATCTACTTGCACTTTGACCTGCTTTCGAACCGCTAGGTGGGCAGGAGCCGGGACCGAGCAACGGGAGCTCGCCCCGCCGCGGGGATCCGAACCGCCGACCTTCTGATCGGCAAGCCCTAGGCTCAGTGGTTTAGCCCACAGCGCCGCCCGGGTCCCTTCATTTGGCAGGTAGGTTCGCGGGGGAAAAAATGGTGCACGTGAATGTAGAATCACAGATCTGACGAGATGGAAGGGACCCTGAGGACCACCTATATTCCAGCCCTCTGAATTTCAGCTAAAGCTCCATGACACGCAGCCATGCTAGTTCCCAATGAAGGAGAGCCCCCCCAGTGCGGAAGGCATGGACACCCAAGTGCCCCATGCTCATACATCGAGGGGAGCAGTTCGTCCATTTCACAGACGCCGATGAATGAGGACGGGCCGGCAGGGCTCATGGCAGCAGGGGACTTCCAGGCAAGGATGCTGGCGGTGGGATTCTGCAGCAGCCCAGGTAAGCCTTCCGCTCTTAGCTGGCTGATGTACCAGGTGTGGGAAGTGGCACCGAGCGGAAGCTGACCTCTCTCGCACAGCAGACCTTCAAGCAAGAATCGCAAGTTGGCTAGGACAGAATGGATCCGGTGTGCGGTAGCCTCCATGGCCCTTACCTGCCTACCTGTGTGTCACTGTCTTGCCTGCCTTACTCCGAACCATCAGCTTCTTCAAACAGAACGGTTCACAAGAGAGGGGTTGTCGTGTAAGACCAAAAATCCTTGGTTCTGAAGCAGGGGTTTTGGGGAGTAAAAGAATCATGGGTACTATGCTATGGGAAACTGACCGAAGGTTGCCCTGCTGGGGCAGGTTATCTTTGAAGAGTTTTATGGCCGGGGCTGGTGACAGCAGTCACGAAATTAGAAGACGCCTGCTTCTTGGGAGAAAAGCAATGACAAACCTAGACAGCATCTTAAAAAGCAGAGACATCACCTTGCCGACAAAGGTCCGTATAGTTAAAGCTATGGTTTTCCCAGTAGTAATGTACGGAAGTGAGAGCTGGACCATCAAGAAGGCTGATCGCCGAAGAATTGATGCTTTTGAATTATGGTGCTGGAGGAGACTCTTGAGAGTCCCATGGACTGCAAGAAGATCAAACCTATCCATTCTAAAGAAATCAGCCCTGAGTGCTCACTGGAAGGACAGATCCTGAAGTTGAGGCTCCAGTACTTTGGCCACCTCATGAGAAGAGAAGACTCCCTGGAAAAGACCCTGATGTTGGGAAAGATGGAGGGCACAAGGAGAAGGGGACGACAGAGGACGAGATGGCCACCATGAGAAGAGAAGACTCCCTGGAGAAGACCCTGATGTTGGGAAAGATGGAGGGCACAAGGAGAAGAGAAGGAGAAGACCCTGATGTTGGGAGAAGGGACCGACGATGGACTTGAGAGTCCCATGGACTGCAAGAAGAAAGAAATCAGCCCTGAGTGCTCACTGGAAGGACAGATCCTGAAGTTGAGGCTCCAGTACTTTGGCCACCTCATGAGAAGAGAAGACTCCCTGGAAAAGACCCTGATGTTGGGAAAGATGGAGGGCACAAGGAGAAGGGGACGACAGAGGATGAGATGGTTGGACAGTGTTCTCGAAGCTACTAACATGAGTTTGGCCAAACTGCGAGAGGCAGTGAAGGATAGGCGTGCCTGGCGTGCTCTGGTCCATGGGGTCACGAAGAGTCGGACACGACTGAACGACTGAACAACAACATGGCCGGGGCAGATCCCGTTGGGAGTGTGAAGATCTTAGCTACAAGGAGACAATCCTGATAAGAACTTAAGAGAGGGCCAGGTGGGGATTGTCAAGCTGGCGAGAAAACCAGGGAGGAACACATCAGAAAGGTTGCAGCTGCCTTTCATCCTTGGCAGGTGAGATTAATTGGATTAAGAACCTGTTTTCTATAGGATGCTGATCGGGATCCCGCCTGCAGGAATCCTTTATCTGCCTCAGCCTTTTGAAATGCAAAATTACACCTGATTTAGGACTGCCGAGGCATCTGGGAACATCTGAGCATGGGCGTTTAGGAAGCTTAGAGCAGTGTTTTTTAACCTTTTTTTGGGCAAAGGCACACTAGTTTCATGAAAAAAAATCACGAGGCACACCACCATTAGAAAATGTTAAATTTTTTTAACTCTGTGCCTATATTGACTATATATAAAGTAATTTTTTCAATTTTCCCCACGGCACGCCAGGCAACATCTCGCGGCACGCTAGTGCGCCACGGAACAGTGGTTGAAAAGAGTGGGGAAAGTTTATTGAATACTTGGACAAGGTATGTAAGACGTGAATATTGATAAACAACTCATGGCGTACAAAACAAATGAAGAAGATATTGTAAATCAAGGTTGGAAGGTGAAATTAAGTATTAGGAGAGGATATACAATTAGGAAATGAGTTTGGGAAAAGAATGAATATGATGTAGAGGGAAAATGTAAAAGTGTGGAAATGAATTTAAAGTGCGAGATATAGATGAAAGATATAAGGAAGACATAACATGAAAGAAGGGAAGTCTTCGGTTTAAAGATTTAATTGCATGTTCGGATATAATTCTGCATTCTATGTTTTATTTTTATTTGTAAAGTTATTGTAAAAAAAATTCAGATCTGTAATCAGATAAAATCAATAAGGCCTTAATACGGTACATCTAGAGCAGTGTTTTTCAACCTTTTTTGGGCAAAGGCACACTAGTTTCATGAAAAAAATCACGAGGCACACCACCATTAGAAAATGTTAAAAAAAATTAACTCTGTGCCTATATTGACTATATATAAAGTGATTTTTCAATTTTCCCCACGGCACGCCAGGCAACATCTCGCGGCACATTAGTATTCATCCTTGCCGGTTAAATGGAGAGGGATTGAAAGAAAGTCTTTAGGCTAGCCTATTAAGAATGTTTTGTTTTGTTTTCCGTATGTGGTGGACCTGTTCTGAAATAAATAACTCTGGGAGCCAGATTGATGGAGAACTCAAAAAATTGACAAAAAGTAGATTCAAAAAAAAGAGACCGGAAATGATCCGGATTAGTATTTTGCCAGAAGAAATCAAATAGAAAGAAAAAAGAGAATACTATGTATGTATGGCACTACTGCAAGCGAGAATGCTAGTGGCCAGGAATCGGAAAAGTAAAGTTGTGCCAACTATAGCCGAATGGCAAAACTTAATGATAGAATATTTACAGTTCGCCAAAACAATGGGTAAAATAAGAGGACAGACTAACCAAGAGGTTTGGAGGGAATGGAGGATATTTAAAGCAGTGTTTTTCAACCACTGAGATGTTGCCTGGTGTGCCGTGGGAAAATTACTTTATATATAGTCAATATAGGCACAGAGTTAATTTTTTTAACATTTTCTAATGGTGGTGTGCCTCGTGATTTTTTCGTCATGAAACTAGTGTGCCTTTGCCCAAAAAAGGTTGAAAAACACTGATCTAGAGATTGTAAGTACCGCAAGGCGAAGGAGATTATGCGCTGAAATATTTTAGTTGGTATTTCAGAATGTAAAATGCCCGTTTTATCGATTGATTCGTTTTACCTTGTGGGCTTATAGCCGGATAAAGTATTATCTATCTATCTATCTATCTATCTATCTATCTATCTATCTATCTGAGTCTAATGGTGGTGTGCCTCGGGATTTTTTCGTCATGAAACTAGTGTGCCTTTGCCCAAAAAAGGTTGAAAAACACTGATCTAGAGATTGTAAGTACCGCAAGGCGAAGGAGATTATGCGCTGAAATATTTTAGTTGGTATTTCAGAATGTAAAATGCCCGTTTTATCGATTGATTCGTTTTACCTTGTGGGCTTATAGCCGGATAAAGTATTATCTATCTATCTATCTATCTATCTATCTATCTATCTGAGTCTAATGGTGGTGTGCCTCGGGATTTTTTCGTCATGAAACTAGTGTGCCTTTGCCCAAAAAAGGTTGAAAAACACTGATCTAGAGATTGTAAGTACCGCAAGGCGAAGGAGATTATGCGCTGAAATATTTTAGTTGGTATTTCAGAATGTAAAATGCCCGTTTTATCGATTGATTCGTTTTACCTTGTGGGCTTATAGCCGGATAAAGTATTATCTATCTATCTATCTATCTATCTATCTATCTATCTATCTGAGTCTAATGGTGGTGTGCCTCGTGATTTTTTCGTCATGAAACTAGTGTGCCTTTGCCCAAAAAAGGTTGAAAAACACTGATTTAAAGAATACTTAACGGAAAGTGGTTTGAATGGAATCCTGGAAGCAGACTTAGACTGAACCTTAGTAAGTAAATGGAAAGTCGGAGATACGAACACGAGAAACAAAAGGGAACGACAACCGTACGCTATGTTAAAGAAAATAAAACAAGAAATACAAAGAGGGAAAGGGACATATGGGGGGGTTTAATACTGGTAGGTTTGTATTTTAAGAAGAGTGGAACTTATAAGACGTAAAATGGAATATAAATATGATTTAGGATATAAATATATGGGATGTAATGCAACTCAACTGATAATAATGTAAATATGATTGATAAGTTCTATGCGGGTACGTTCAAGTTAAAATCAATAAAAATTATGAGTAAAAAAAAAATAGAAATGGCATTATTTTGTGGCACTGCTTGTACTGTTGTAACTATCAATATTTTATATCACTGGATATTTATTTATTTATTTATTTATTTAAAGACTTTCTTGATTTACAAAAGTGAAAAAAGAAAAAAAGAAGAAGAAAAAAGAAATACAAAGAGGATAATTCGAAGTTTTGAGAGTGAATGATCTCAAGTGATGAAAGTTAGTATGTAAGGTATGTGTAAGGTATGTGAGAATAAGTCCCCCCCAAAGATAAGAAATTTGAAACAAGAAAAGATCAAAGATAGGTGTTATTCTAGGTTTGTATTTTATTGTCTTTGAGGTTGTTGTTATTATATTGTTTATTGTTTATATGTATTATGTTTTTTCTTCTTTTTTGTGTGTCGATGTTTATGTATTGTTTTTTCTTTCTTTGTTCTATTGGAAAATAATAAAATTCTTATAAAAAAAAGAGAATAAGTGTATGTTTGACGGTATACATGCAATGTATGTATGCAAATACGTTTGATATTTTTTGATGATGTTTTATTTGTCATGATTTTAATCAAATAAAGAGATATTCTTCTGCACGCACACAAAAAAAGAATGTTTTTGTTTTCTCGCATGTATCTTGTATAGGGAACCATACCCTATGTATTTTTTTTTTTTAATAAAAGATTAAAAGAACTGTTGTTCTGGTTTTCTGTTCATTTCGAGGTTTGCTTGGCTAAATCAAGGTCTACCGCTCGGCACGCTACCGATTCTTTAAAGTGACCGTTTTTTGTAAGGCCGCGAGCCGGTGCACAGGAGGGGCCGCCCTCGGGTCCGATTCTGGGGCTAAAGTTGGGTTTCCAAATTTACAGAGGGCGGCGGCAGCGGAAAAGAGAGTAATTCGGGGCGCCCGGGACGCCGGCCGCGGGAAACGCTGCGAGGCAAGTTGGGCGCCCGTTGACTACGGGGTCGAACCGGCTTACCATTTGGACAAGAGGTCTCCCCACGTCTCGAGGATTTTCTCCGCGCACTCTTTGGAAACGTCGCCGGAACCACTCAGGAGAGGCTCGTCGTTATCTGTAAGAGACACAAAACCCGCGCGGGGGAAAGGGACGTGAGAGCGAGAAGCACCATTTGTGACCTCCGCTTCGAAGGAAACGCTAGGATGCGCTGCACCTGCTGGATGGCGCTTAGAATCCGAGAATCCTAGAGTTGGAAGGGACCCCCAAGGGCCATCCAGTCCAACCCGCTCTATAGTCATGGTCAAATAAACCACACATAGAATAGAATCATCGAATCACAGAGTTGGAAGGGACCCCCAAGGGCCATCCAGTCCGACCCCCTGCCAAGCAGGAAACGCCATCCAAGCATTCCTGACGGACGGCTGTCAAGACCTCCAAAGAAGGAGACTCCGCCACACTCCTGGCGGGCAAATCCCAGCTCTTACTCACAGGAAGTTCTTCCTAACGTTGAGGTGGAATCTTCTTTCTTGTAGTTTGAATCCATTGCCCCGTGTCCGCTTCTCTGGAGCAGCAGAAAACAACCTTTCTCCCTCCTCTAGATGACATCCTTTTATATATTTGAACATGGCTATCATATCACCCCTTAACCTTCTCTTCTCCAGGCTAAACATACCCAGCTCCCTAAGCCGTTCCTCATAAGGCATCGTTTCCAGGCCTTGGACCATTTTGGTTGCCCTCCTCTGGACACGTTCCAGCTTGTCCGTATCCTTCTTGAACTGGGGTGCCCAGAACTGGACACAGTATTCCAGGTGAGGTCTGACCAGAGCGGAATACAGTGGTACTATTACTTCCCTTGATCTAGACGCTATACTCCTATTGATGCAGCCCAGAATTGCATTGGCTTTTTTAGCTGCTGCATCACACTGTTGACTCATGTCAAGTTTATGGTCTACCAAGACTCCTAGATCCTTTTCCACATGTACTGCTCTCAAGCCAGGTGTCACCCATCCTGTATTTGTGCCTTTCATTTTTTTTTGCCCAAGTGTAGTACTTTACATTTCTCCCTGTTAAAATTCATCTTGTTTGCTTTGGCCCAGTTCTCTAATCTGTTAAGGTCATTTTGAATTGTGATCCTGTCCTCAGGGGTATTAGCCACCCCTCCCAATTTGGTGTCATCTGCAAACTTGATCAGGATGCCCTCAAGCCCATCATCCAAGTCATGGATGAAGATGTTGAAGAAGACTGGGCCCAAGACCGAACCCTGTGGCACCCCACTAGTCACACTTCTCTCCAGGATGAAGAGGAGCCATTGATGAGCACCCTTTTGCAAACTGGATCAGGATGCCCTCAAGCCCATCATCCAAGTCATGGATGAAGATGTTGAAGAAGACTGGGCCCAAGACCGAACCCTGTGGCACCCCACTAGTCACTTCTCTCCAGGATGAAGAGGAGCCATTGATGAGCACCCTTTTGCAAACTGGATCAGGATGCCCTCAAGCCCATCATCCAAGTCATGGATGAAGATGTTGAAGAAGACTGGGCCCAAGACAGAACCCTGTGGCACCCCACTAGTCACTTCTCTCCAGGATGAAGAGGAGCCATTGATGAGCACCCTTTTGCAAACTGGATCAGGATGCCCTCAAGCCCATCATCCAAGTCATGGATGAAGATGTTGAAGAAGACTGGGCCCAAGACCGAACCCTGTGGCACCCCACTAGTCACTTCTCTCCAGGATGAAGAGGAGCCATTGATGAGCACCCTTTTGCAAACTGGATCAGGATGCCCTCGAGCCCATCATCCAAGTCGTGGATGAAGATGCTGAAGAAGACTGGGCCCAAGACCGAACTCAAAGGCCTTGCTGAAATCAAGATAGGCTACATCCACAGGCTTAACCTGTGCAAACAAGGTGGTTCAGCGCAAGCCAGAAAGGGGGACGACGACGGCAACACATCCCTATTTTATGCTGGGGAGCAGGAAATGATGCTGGGCGCATGGGGAGCCCTTTCCCGGCAGAAGGCAGCTCCTTTTCTCTCGCGCGCAGCCTTCTAGGCCAGCGAGCCAGAAACGGAGTGGGCGCAGCATCGTACCTGGCGGCTCTTTTATACTGCATCCCAGCCGTGCAAAAGCCACGAGGTTTCTACACGCTCCCCAAAACAGGTTCGCGCAAACCTCTCTCCCGGGAAGTGCGGGAATACACTTCCTTTGAACCCGCGCTGATTTGCTTGGAGTTAATGGGGTTTGGGCGCTATTTGACGCATCCTTCCGCTGAAAAGCGAAGGCAAAAGTCAAGCTCGGTGGGCATCGTGCCACCCAGATCCTTCCGACTCAAAGTTTTAGTTCCAGAGGTTTGAATTTGTCAATGATCGTTTATTCCGCTCCCCGCCCGTTTTTTGGGGGGCAGCAAGAGCGTTCCTATTGGTAAATATATCGGTCGTGACGTTGCACTTGGTCGTCAATAAAAGGCTGCGGCTCCCCGCTTTGGGCACGTTATTCTTTGGTTCTTTTCAGTTGGGTTAACTAGTCACTTCTCTCCAGGACGAAGAGGAGCCATTGATGAGCACCCTTTTGCAAACTGGATCAGGATGCCCTCAAGCCCATCATCCAAGTCATGGATGGAGATGTTGAAGAAGACTGGGCCCAAGACCGAACCCTGTGGCACCCCACTAGTCACTAGTCATGCCGCCTCTCCGCCGCCTCCCTCCTGCGCTTGCCGCCCCTTGGGAGGGGGGTGGACGAGCGGGGGATGAGGGGCGTGGCACTGGAGCGGCACGGGGCTCTGCGTGCCCTTCCAGCGCTTCCGGGACGGGAGGCGAGGGTGACCGGCTCGCGCGGCTGGAGGGTGCGGCGCGGCTGGCCAGCTCTTCTGCCGCGCTCCTGTGCTCTGCCCTTCCAGCGCTTCCGGGACGGGAGGCGGGGGTGGCCGGATGGCGCAGCGCAGCCGGGCAGCTCGCCGGGCAGCTGGAGGGTGCGGCGTGGCCGGGCAGCTCCCTTGCTCCGCTGGGCAGTCGGAGGGCGCCACCAGCCCCAATGGATGAGACGGCTCTGGCCATGATGTACGGCCAGGTGGAGGCGCCACCGCGATCTGGCCGTCAAATCAGTCCCGGGTGACGTACCAGTAACACGGCCAGGCCTAAACACGTTCACGCGTTTGTCCAATTCCCTGCGGCAAACCTTTCGCCGATTCGCAGCGAGACGCGGCCTCGACAAAGCCTCGACAAAGCTATCGCGAGAAGAAGAAGAAGAAGAAGAAGAGTTTGGATTTGATATCCCGCTTGATACGGAGCCTGCGGAAACGACCGGGAGAATCCGTAATCCGAGAGACGGCGGCGCCGGTGGAAAAAGAACGGGGGGAAATTTAAACTGTATTTTAAAAAAGCATTGCAATATTTGAAATTTTGATTCTAGAAGAAGGATAGGCTGTCATATGCACCATTGGAAGTAAAGAATGAAAATTTGAGGAGATTACAGAATTTAGAATTTGATTGAGAAATTCTTTAGATATAAATGATTTTAGATTTTAAATGCTTTCATTTTGAAGATTGAATGGTATTTATAAAAGATGTGATAAGGGTTAAACTTGGAAGTTACGTGAAATATTTTTGAGGGACGTAAATTAGGGGAAACAGGAGGAAGTCACTAAAAGATGATAAGAAAATGGAAACTTTTTAGCATAATGATACATTGTTTTTTGTTGTCATTTTTGGATGTTTTTTCTTTTAACTGTTTTGTATTTGGTTTTTCTTTTTTTAGTTTGTTGCTGTTTTTTTCTTTAATTTGTTGTTGTTTTTGGAAAAAGCAATAAATATTATTTGGAAAAACCACTGCACCACACTGGTTTACGGGACGCGAACCCGGTTCACCGGATTATGAGTCGACCGCTCTTAACCACGGCACCACACTGGTTTACGGGACGCGAACCCGGTTCACCGGATTATGAGTCGACCGCTCTTAACCACGGCACCACACTGGTTTACGGGACGCGAACCCGGTTCACCGGATTATGAGCCGACCGCTCTTAACCACGGCACCACACTGGTTTACGGGACGCGAACCCGGTTCACCGGATTATGAGTCGACCGCTCTTAACCACGGCACCACACTGGTTTACGGGACGCGAACCCGGTTCACCGGATTATGAGCCGACCGCTCTTAACCACGGCACCACACTGGTTTACGGGACGCGAACCCGGTTCACCGGATTATGAGCCGACCGCTCTTAACCACGGCACCACACTGGTTTACGGGACGCGAACCCGGTTCACCGGATTATGAGTCGACCGCTCTTAACCACTACACCACACTGGCTCTCTCCGTGTGGAAACAGCTAGTCCCTTCTTACCTTCTTCTTCGTCATCCTCGGGCGGGGATGGGATCATGGAGCCCTGAGATCCGGACTGCGGCAGGCGGAGCCCTGGGCTGGCGGTGGTTTTTCTCCTCTCCCTTTCCGACTCGCTCTCCAGGCATACGACTTCGTAGAGCGTGTCCGCGCTGCTCTGTCGGTCCTTCTTCTGTTTTATCTGAAGGGCACAGGACAGATTAGGTTTCAAGGAGCCCGACAAGAAATGCCCAGAGAGACTCGCAGGCATTTTTTTTTGTGTGTATATCTGCGAGAAGACGCAGGGGCGAGAAATTGATTCCCGTTCGACAACCGTAGAGGAGGGAGAAATTAAATAATTTTGGCTAGTCTTTCCGGATTCCAGAGAGACGTCGGCCAAAGGTCCTTTGCTCTGCGGCCAAAACGGCAAAACTTTGTTAAAGAGTGGCTGGGGAAATCCAGCCAGATGGGCGGGGTACAAATAATAAATATTATTATTATTATTATTATTATTATTAAAGCGCTTTGCCCTTTCTCTCAGAAGGCCTTGATGCACAGGAGAAAGAGGGCAGGAATCGGGGAGGAGGAGGAGGAGAAAAAAGAGGTTATGTGGAATTCAGACAACTGCCCCGGATACAGATTTCTCCATGTTCTAGCTGGGTGGGTGAGCCTCGTATGGACTTCCGGTGGTGACTGCTCTACCTACGGGAAGCGATAGGGCGAAAACGATTATTAGGGAAAGGATCGCGGATGTCGGCCGCCAAAACACCGTAACTCGTCTTCCCTCAACCGTATGAGCAGCGCCCAAACCACCCAGCTATCTACCTAAAGACGCTCGGAAAACCCGAGACACCGAGGGCTCGTTTTAATGCATTACCCTCGGCGTTACTAACGGGCAGATATCTCCGGATCCCGACAGAACGGTGGCGGCGTCCTTGCGACCTCAAGGAAATCGTTCTACTATGCCGCCCTCCGTATCGAGATTTGAGGAAGGAGTTGATCGAACCCTCCGCTAAAAAAAAAAATCGACCCGGACGTTCCGATGAAATGCGGGCTAGGTACTTAATGGAGGACACCGACCCAGAGCGAACTGCGACTGTGGCTAAACGTTGCTATCCTGCGGCAAGACATCGAGCGGCAACGGCGATAGAGCCGTCCACCAAGCCACCGCAGATAATACTTCAATGGAATTATCTCCCCATAAATTTTAGCTTAATTTTAATCTAACCTGGGATATCTGAAATAGTCTTGTTAAAAGACGATATTTTAAGAAATATTTACGTTATGTACGATCGTTTTATTTTCTCTTTTGCTGGTCTATGACCGTAATAAAGTTTATTTTATTTTTTATTATTTATTATTATTATTATTATTATTATTATTATTATTATTATTATTATTATATATATTATTTATGATTATTATTATGATGATGATGATTATTATTATTATTGTAGCTGGGTGGGTGTGCGTGTGCCTTCTATAAGGCAGCAAGACAAGACCTACGGACCTTCTGGGGGAGGTTGAGATGCTTCTGGTGGTTCAAGGTCTCTCAGCCTAATCTGCCTTATAGGATGAGGATAAACGAGGAGGCAGAGAACCATATATGCCCCTTTGAACTCCTTGAAGGAAAGGTGGGATAAAAAAAAGCTAATAAATAAATAAATAAAAAAAAAAAAAAAAAGTAGCACCTTAGAGACCAACTGAGTTTGTTCTTGGTATGAGCATTCGTGTGCATGCACACTCTTCAGATACACTAAAACGGAAGACACCAGACCCATCTATCTATCTATCTATTCCTTCCAGTAGCACCTTAGAGACCAACTGAGTTTGTTCTTGGTATGAGCTTTCGTGTGCATGCACACTTCTTCAGATACACTGAAACGGAAGACACCAGACCCATCTATCTATCTATCTATCTATCTATCTATCTATCTATCTATCTATCTATCTATCATCTATCTATCTATCTATCTATCTATCCTTCCAGTAGCACCTTAGAGACAAACTGAGTTTGTTCTTGGTATGAGCTTTCGTGTGCATGCGCACTTCTTCAGATACCATCTTAGAGAGCAGGAACAAACTGAGTTGGTCTCTAAGGTGCTGCTGGAAGAATAGATAGATAGATAGATGATAGATAGATAGATAGATAGATGGGTCTGGTGTCTTCCGTTTCAGTGTATCTGAAGATGTGTGCATGCACAGGAAAGCTCACACCAAGAACAAACTGAGTTGGCTAAGCTGCTACTGGAAGATAGATAGATAGATAGATAGATAGATAGATAGATAGATAGATAGATAGATAGATAGATAGATAGATGGGTCTGGTGTCTTCCGTTTCAGTGTATCTGAAGAAGTGTGCATGCACACGAAATTCTCGGCGATAGAGATAGATAGATAGATAGATAGATAGATAGTCTGGTTCTCCGTTTCAAGATCTGAAGAAGTGTGCATGCACACAGATCAGTTGGTCTCTAAGGTAGATAGCAGATAGATGATAGATATAGATAGATAGATAGATGATAGATAGATAGATAGAGATAGATAGATGGGTCTGGTGACTTCGTTTCAGTGTATCTGAAGAAGTGTGCATGCACACGAATGCTCATACCAAGAACAAACTCAGTTGGTCTCTAAGGTGCTACTGGAAGGATTTTTATTTTTTATTTTTTTGTTTTGTTTTGACTAGGGCAGACCAACACGGCTACCTACCTGTCAATAAAATGAAAATGCTTTCGTTTCAAACTCTGATTCGCTGTTCAAAGTTCCCGCCTTACAACCAGGTCCAAGATGGGAGGTGCCCCCCACCCCCCAAAAAACCAGAAACCCTTTCCAAAAATTAAGCTTAGACTTCATTTTTTTCTGGGGAAAATGAATTATTCTTTTCACCCGGCTGCCGCCTCTGGTAAAATTCCAACATCGCTGGTAAATAAAAGATAAGAATATACCCTTAACCACTTGCAATGTATTGTGTTACTTTCTGGCTGCTCCTATGTCTGTAAGAACCAGGTTCTCTATGGAGGTTTATCGGGCAAAATCTCTTTAAAAGAAATTAGGCAAAACAAAGCAGTGCCCCTCCGCTCACAACGCCCAAGATGAGCCTAGTCATAGAATCCGAGAGTTGGAAGAGACCCCCAAGGGCCATCCAGTCCATCCCCCTGCCAAGCAGGAAACGCCATCCAACCATCCCTGACGGACGGCTGTCAAGCCTCCGCTTCAAGACCTCCGAGCAGCAGAAAACAACCTTTCACCCTCCTCTAGATGACATCCTTTGATATATTTGAACATGGCTATCCATATCCCCCCTTAACCTTCTCTTCTCCAGGCTAAACATACCCAGCTCCCTAAGCCGTTCCTCATAAGGCATCGTTTCCAGGCCTTGGACCATTTTGGTTGCCCTCCTCTGGACACGTTCCAGCTTGTCGGTATCCGTTTTGAACTGGGGTGCCCAGAACCGGACACAGTCTTCCAGGTTGAGGTCTGACCAGAGCGGAAGACAGTGGTCCTATTACTTCCCTCGATCTAGACGCTATACTCCTATCGACGCAGCCCAGAATTGCGTTGGCTTTTTTAGCCGCTGTTGACTCATGTCAAGTTGACTGCAGTGTTCATGCAGGATCAATAAGGAATAATACAATTGTCGAAAGACATTGTGCGGGTTGAGCGGGACATTCCGATACCCTGAGGTTGTGTGGAGTGCAGAGCTCCCTGCTGGTCTGGTGGCAAAATATGATTTTCTGATGAATCCTACATGACCTGAATCTGGCTGTATTAATTGGCTGTGTCTTAAAACTCCATTTGACGGTCGACCGAGACTCCTCGATCCTTTTCCCACGTCCTGCTCTCAAGCCAGGTGTCCCCCATCCTGTATTTGTGCCTTTCCTTTTTTTTTTCGCCCAAGTGTAGTACTTGACATTGATCCCCGTTAAAATTCACCCTTGTAATGAGTCAGATTAGGGCCCGAGAACAAACCCAAAAGCAAACGAGAGAAGAAGCCTCACAATGAGAGTGGGTGGAGCGAGACAAGAGCCAACAGAATTAGCTCCGTAAGATAAAACTTCCTCAAATTAACAAGGATTATGCTTTTAGGGCCGAGGAATATTTATAGAACCAATTGTCCGCATTTCGCCTTCAAGAGAGGAGAACATAACCTCAAAGACTTCCCGCACACCCTCTGCCCGACATAAGAATAGTCCGGGTCAATATACAAAATGACCTGGGCAAAAATTGCAACATAAACGCTATTAATGGCATTTTTATGAGAATTGGGTGTAGAATAACATACAAAAAAATTAGACAAAATTAAATGACAGGAACACTGTGAAATCGTGATTTCAAAATGGCCGACCTGCTGTATCAATTGTATTGTATTTCGATTAGTTTTCTAAACTTAATTGTGTGTATCCTCTGTTTTTTTAATTGTTGATATATTAGAAATATATATATATATTTCTAATATATCAACAATTGATATATATATATTTAATGTTGATATATTAGAAAATGTTGAAAACAGTCACGTTCTTCTAGCTGCGGACAATATTGATCACAATATTCTTAGAGAACACATTCCGTGGTATGGGGGTGATAGCAGCAATAACCCCAGCAATAACCTTTTCTCGTTGTATTCCAAGAAAGGATATATCGAGCTGTGACTTAAAAGCTGCTGCATCTATCAACATTCGTGAATATCGATTTGCACCCAGTACTCTCAGAGGCATTAAGTTTAAAACATTGCCTGATATCTATCCCACAAATGTCAAAGTAGATCTGCTGTGGAAACTGTCAAGGAACTTTGAACAACCAATGCCTGGCTGGTCTGGAATGATGCACTTAATACATAATAACCAAAACAACCCGAAAGTTGAGAAATCACCAGTACTTTTCCTACCTATCCGGTGTTTTTTTTTTCTTTTCTGTAGTTTGCCCGGACTATAATAATAATGCCAAGGCAGGGAGCTCAGGGAAATTTTTGAAATCCAAAGTACAGTGTCTATGCAACTCCGAGAAGATGGAAAATCCTGGTGGGGTGAGAGACCCAGGATTAGAAGACAACTTATATCCAATTTCTGGGGTGAGAGCCCAGGAATGATGGGAAGAAGATTTGTGAATCTACGATCAGAAGATGATTGGAACTTTGAAATGGAGATGCTGGAAGGTGATGATTTGTGTATCCTGAAGCTCCCTGCAAGGACATTTATGGACTGCGTCTGGAACTGTGGATTTACAGAAAAAGAGGACATTCTGGACAATGGGGTTGGAGTGAGATGGAGAAATATCTGGGGGGAGACCCCGAGATGGCGAAGGAAAATGGTTAGAAAAGGGATAGGATGAAATATTTAAAATATAACTAGGATGGTTTATTATGGTACCCTGAAGTCAGTGTGTTAAGAATTTAAGATTTTGAACTAGTGAAGAGATATGTTAATTTTTTATTAGCAGCAGTTTAAGTGAAATAAGATGTATGATGTGAGTTAAGAAGTAATAGGTTAGTTTGAGGTAAAATTAAATATTAAGAATTGTGTTTAGATTTGTGTTAAGAATTGTGTGAGTTAAGAAGTAATAGGTTAGTTTGAAGTAAAATTAAATATTAAGAATTATGTTTAGATTTTTTGGATGATTTAAATTTTAAAGATGAGAAGTTATTAAAGTAAATTATAAGTGGAACCAAAGGAGAGAAAATGGGGGAAGTCACCCAGTATAGATTCAAACAAGAATTTTTTTTTTTTTGTTATAAACAAGAAAAAGAATTATTGGTGTTTTAGTGGTGGTTTGTATTTGTTTTTCATTATGTTTTGATTGTTGTGTTTGTGTTGTCGTATGTGTTTTGTTGTTCTTTGTTTTGAATAAAACCAATAAAATCCTTATTAAAAACAAAACAAAAACACAATATTCTTACACTGAATGGTGAGAACACATTCCGTGGTATGGGGGTGATAGCAGCAATAACCCCAGCAATAACCTTTTCTCGTTGTATTCCAAGAAAGGATATATCGAGCTGTGACTTAAAAGCTGCTGCATCTATCAACATTCGTGAATATCGATTTGCATCCAGTACTCTCAGAGGCATTAAGTTTAAAATATTGCCTGATATCTATCCCACAAATGTCAAAGTAGATCTGCTGTGGAAACTGTCAAGGAACTTTGAACAACCAATGCCTGGCTGGTCTGGAATGATGCACTTAATACATAATAACCAAAACAACCCGAAAGTTGAGAAATCACCAGTACTTTTCCTACCTATCCGGTGGTTTTTTTTTTCTTTTCTGTAGTTTGCCCGGACTATAATAATAATGCCAAGGCAGGGAGCTCAGGGAAATTTTTGAAATCCAAAGTACAGTGTCTATGCAACTCCGAGAAGATGGAAAATCCTGGTGGGGTGAGAGACCCAGGATTAGAAGACAACTTATATCCAATTTCTGGGGTGAGAGCCCAGGAATGATGGGAAGAAGATTTGTGAATCTACGATCAGAAGATGATTGGAACTTTGAAATGGAGATGCTGGAAGGTGATGATTTGTGTATCCTGAAGCTCCCTGCACGGACATTTATGGACTGCGTCTGGAACTACTCCCCATTTGTACGGGGCTGTATTCTGGGTCACTGTGGACGTCAGTAAGCCCATTCCGCGCCCCCTTCCAGAAAATGGCTGAAAAGGACGCGTGAAATATTTAAAATATCAGGGGTTGCGTGTACCCTGAAGTCAGATGCCACCCGTACTATTTTGAATTAGTCGTGCGTAAGCCCATTCCGCAGCCCCCTTCCAGGGCTGAAATAAGGACGCGTGCGCCAGGGGTTAAGAAGTAATCCGTTCAGTTTGCCACCCCGTAACTATTTATTAGTCGTGCGTAAGCCCATTCCGCGCCCCCTTCCAGGGCTGAAAAGGACGCGTGCGCCAGGGGTTGCGTGTCCGTCAGATGCCACCCCGTACTATTTATTAGTCGTGCGTAAGCCCATTCCGCGCCCCCTTCCAGGGCTGAAAAGGACGCGTGCGTCAGGGGTTGCGTGTCCGTCAGATGCCACCCGTACTATTTATTAGTCGTGCGTAACGCCCATTCCACGCCCCCTTCCAGGGCTGAAAAAGACGCGTGCGTCAGGGGTTGCGTGTCCGTCAGATGCCACCCCGTACCATTTATTAAAAACAAAACAAAAACACAATATTCCTACACTGAATGGTGAGAACACATTCCAAGGAGCTCATGGTGGCGTGATATGCAGCAATAACCCTCAGCAATAACCTTTTCTCGTTGTCACCCTCAAAGCAATCCCGCGGGGCGGGTTACCGTCTGGGATCGCTGCCGCCCTCGGGGTTTACGAGCGAGGGGGGCAGAGAGAGACCGGATGCCGCACGCCGGCTAGCCAAGTATCCCCAGAAATCCATTTCCCATCACTCGAACTCTGAACTTTTCAGTGACGCACCCGTAGCTGTCAAGTATCGGATTGGTGTTTTTTTTTGAATGAAAATTTATTGAAATTTTCTATTAACAAAATACATCCACTAAACAAACGACGCCCAATGGACACAAACAAAAACAACAAATCCTTATCCTAATCTTCCCGAGCGACAGGGCCTTCTCAATATTGGCCCCGACTTGGTGGAACAGCCTATCACAAGAGACCAGGGCCCTGCGGGATTTGGCATCTTTCCGCAGGGCCTGCAAGACGGAGCTGTTCCACCTGGCCTTTGGGTTGGTTTCTGTTTAATATTTATGCTTCATCTTTTATTGGTGGGTTATTTTGAAATTGAGACCTGCAGTTTTAATTGAATTTTTAAATTTGTATTTTAATCTGTTATTTTAAATGGATCGCTTTGATGTTTTTTCGCTGTGATTTTAATTGATCAAAACAAAATCAAAAAATTCTTTCCAAAAATTCTTTTGATTTTGTTTTGACTAGGGCAGACCAACACGGCTACCCACCTGTAATTTTAATTGATGTTAGCCGCCCTGAGCCCGGTTTTCTGGCTGGGAAGGGCGGGGTATAAATATTATTATTATTATTATTATTATTATTATTCTTTACAATCTTAATCATAAGACTTCCTCACGTCCTCTCTTCTGCGTTCATTTCTAATCTTCTTCAGCAACTCCATGACATTGTCAAATCGACTTTCTTGCATCTAAACATCATTAAACCATCGTAATCCACTGATCCTCAACCGCAAATCCTATTCTTATAATCTATTTCCAAAATTCAACTTTTCTTATTATCAAATCTACCTCTTCAAATTACGCCTCGCTACCTCATATATCCTCTTGCAGGTAGGTAGTCATAGTCGAAACAAAATAAAATAAATAAAAAAAATTCTTTCCAGTAGCACCTTAGAGACCAACTGAGTTTGTTCTTGGTATGAGCTTTCGTGTGCATGCACACTTCTTCAGATACACTGAAACGGAAGTCACGAGACCCATCTATCTATCTATCTATCTATCTATCTATCTATCTATCTATCTATCTATCATCTATCTATCTATCTATCCTTCCAGTAGCACCTTAGAGACCAACTGAGTTTGTTCTTGGTATGAGCAATTCGTGTGCATGCACACTTCTTCCGATACACTGAAACGGAATTCATGAGACCCATCTATCTATCATCTATCTATCTATCTATCTATCTATCTATATCTATCTATCTATCTATCTATCATCTATCTATCTATCTATCTATCTATCTATCTATCTATCTATCTATCATCTATCTATCTATCTATCTATCTATCTTCCAGTAGCACCTTAGAGACCAACTAAGTTTGTTCTTGGTATGAGCTTTCGTGTGCATGCACACTTCTTCAGATACACTGAAACGGAAGTCACCAGACCTATCTATCTATCTATCTATCTATCTATCTATCTATCTATCTATCTATCTATCTATCTATCATCTATCTATCTATCTATCTATTCTTCCAGTAGCACCTTAGAGACCAACTCAGTTTGTTCTTGGTATGAGCTTTCGTGTGCATGCACACTTCTTCAGATACACTGAAACAGAAGTCACCAGACCCATCTATCTATCTATCTATCTATCTATCTATCTATCTATCTATCTATCTCCTTCCAGTAGCACCTTAGAGACCAACTGAGTTTGTTCTTGGTATGAGCTTTCGTGTGCATGCACACTTCTTCAGATACACTGAAACAGAAGTCACCAGACCCATCTATCTATCTATCTATCTATCTATCTATCTATCTATCTATCTATCTATCTATCTATCTATCTATCTATCTATCTATCTTCCAGTAGCACCTTAGAGACCAACTGAGTTTGTTCTTGGTATGAGCTTTCGTGTGCATGCACACTTCTTCAGATACACTGAAACGGAAGTCACGAGACCATCATCTATCTATCTATCTATCTATCTATCTATCTATCTATCTATCTATCTATCTATCTATCCTTCCAGTAGCACCTTAGAGACCAACTGAGTTTGTTCTTGGATATGAGCATTCGTGTGCATGCACACTTCTTCAGATACACAGAAACGGAAGACACCAGACCCATCTATTCTATCTATCTATCTATCTATCTATCTATCTATCTATCATCTATCTATCTATCTATCTATCCTTCCAGTAGCACCTTAGAGACCAACTGAGTTTGTTCTTGGTATGAGCTTTCGTGTGCATGCACACTTCTTCAGATACCATGCACACTTCTTCATCTGAAGAAGTGTGCATGCACACGAAAGCTCACACCAAGTAAAAAACTCAGTTGGTCTCTAAGGTGCTACTGAAAAGATTTTTTTAAATAAATTTTGTTTCATATTTCCTCTCTTCACTTAACTTCTTTAAACTGTTGCCGGCATTTCCACTGAATCCAATTGTTGTAAAAAAAGAAAAAAAAAACACATATAAATCAAAACCAAAATATTACTTCCATTCTCAAAAAAAAACACACCTAATTTTCCTCCGAGGTCTGGGTGCCGGATTTGAAAAAGAAGGGATCGGCCGTCTCACCTATCCCGGGGACGGTCACATGTCAGCGGCGGGCGGAGCCAGGAGCAAAAGTGGGCGGAGCAGCAAAGTCAACTCCAAGCAGGCTCGGGGCAGCCATGTGCTCCGCGCGATGGAGCCCCGCCGTCTTCCTGTCGGATCCCGTCAAAACAGGACCGGAAGCAGCAGCTGCTCAAAGGCAGCCGGCCTCCGCCCGCCAGCTAGACCTATTGGCCGGCTCGGCGGCAACGGATAGGGGTAGACGCAGGGGGAGGAATACACACACCCCCCCTGTAAGCACGGGAAACGGCTCCCCACTTGCTTGGAGGGCTGAGGCTTTTCTCTCCGACCAGGCGAGGTCTTCCCACCCAGTCGCTGGCCAGCAGGGGAGGAGCTGCTCCCGTTAAAAACGGGGGAATTTACGGGAAATTAAAAAAAAAAATAAGGGAGAGCAGAGGGGAAACGGCTTGAAATAAAGGAGAATCCCGGGGGAAAGGGATACTTGGCGGCGCTGACCGTGACACCCACCAGCCCAAAGAAGGCCCCGCTTGGCATTCCAAGGCAGGAAGCAACTCTTTGCCGTTATCATTCTCGACGATGTGCCGTGGTTTCGTTGTTACTTTTGCCGTTTGGCGCCACCGTGGTACTTCCCGTTGTTTGAGGAAGCAACTGTGCCCACCCCGGGGCTGTGCGAGAAGGGGGCAAGGTGCATAAAACCCAGCCTCTCCCAACCCTCCCCGCGATAGGTGGGAAGGACTGCCTGCGCAAGGGTCGGGATCGAGCCCTCAAACGGCGCCGTGTCCAAAAGCTTAGGGAGGCCAGAGTCCCGGACGGACCAAACTCAAAGGGCCACAGAGTTAGGGGAGGGAGGAAAAGGGCCCGCCCCACAATATCCACGCCACTAAGTTGGGCATGCTTCAAACGAAAGAGGAGAAAGTATTTTGCTAAAGAATCCAGCCGCCGTTTGAAAAGAAGAGGATGAGAATTTACGACTGTATCGGTATGTGAAACGGGACAGAAGGGGGGGAGGAGCCCTGGACTATGTGATTGTATGATTTTATATTGGGCAAATACCCCCCCAGAAGACCCAACGTTTATATAACAAGTGAGACTTGAAGGACTGAAAAATTGAATATGGAGGAGAATATACGAACTATTAATCTATAAATAAATGTGTGAATTATGAAAGAGAGACGCTATCCCCTTTGAGTGGAATGTTTTGTTAACATTTGGAAGAGGGAAGAGCGTTCTTATCTGTAATTTTTGGCAAAAGATGAATCCCTTGGACATTGACGGACTTTAATTGGAAGAATTTGGTTGACTGCCCAGAAATGACGCAGTTGGAATTATGCCCGGACTGCAAAGTGAGATCAAGGAGGACATTGCCGCATTCCCTTTCCTTTTACGTGATGATTTATAAGTGAGATGGCTAACCCTCCGAAGATTTAAAAGCTGATGCAGACAGGGAGAATCAGAGACCAGCGAGACCAAAAATTTATTAAAGATTGGGAAAAATTTACAAATTATTTAAAGAAACATACACAAATGAATACGTTGATAGGATTACAGGAAGCTTTGTAGTCAAAAATAATTATTATTGTATGATGAAATAAAGATAAATTATTCAAGATAAGAAAATAAAAGCAATAATTTATAGAATAAATATAAAAACAAAGATTTGTATTGTTGAAACCAGACGGAAGGATTGTTGGAAGTCCAGGCCTGAAGAGGCCAAAATATATGATGATTAATATGTAACAAATTGTAAATATAATGTATATTTGTGAAACGTAATAAAAAGATTATGAAAAAAAAAAAGCTGGTGCAGATCGGGACTTTTAAAAGTGGAAAAATATATGAAATATAATAAAGAACAAGATGGCGACCGTCCAAATGTGACTTTTGGACTTCAACCAGCAAGGGCGAAAGAAGGAATGTGGAGTACAGACTTAAAATCACACAGCGATACTGTTTGTTTGGACTTATCTTACTTGTTGGATATGTCAGCGGCTGCGAAAATATTGGAAGAGAAAGCAAAGCAATCGTTACGATAATAGAGCCTCCGGGATTTGAAGCACGGGAAGCCGTCAACAAAACTTTAAAGTAATAATCTGGACAATTTGGAACCGTTCTTTTTGCTTTATAATTGGAATGTAATTGGGAATGTTTCATATGATGTTGTTTGATTGGAAACCACAATAAATATGATTTGTAAAAAAAAATATATATATATATATATCCACGCCACTATGGATGGGACCCGCGAGCGTTACCTGCTTCAGCTTCAGGAAGAAGTTCTCCGTGGAGCTCCGTTTGCTGAAAGGCCAGAAGAGCCTCTCGCCGGCAGGGCAAACACGGACTTTGGTCTCCAGGAGGAACCGCACGGGCTCCTGCACCTCGGTGATCACCAAGTCGACGGCCGCCGTCAGGAACAGCACTTTGTCTACGGAGAGGAAGCAGGTGTTTCCCCTTAGGCCATTCGACACAGCTCTTGCCCTGCGCCTATGGCCCAAATCGACCGTGCCATTGTGTCCGAGAGACATGTAGGCAAACCCCAAGGACTTACATACCATGGTGACCAAGCGGGGTGATTCCCAGGTTAAGGGTGGACAGCATTGTAGCTGAAAGTTATAGCTGTAGCAGTAGTAGTATAGTAAATAATAATAATAATTATTATTATTATTACCGTGTTTCTCCTAAAATAAGACATAGCCATAAAATAAGCCATGGCAGGATTTCTATGCATTTGCGAAATATAAGCCGTTCCCCGGAAATAAGCCATACTCCGAAAATAGGATTTCTTATTGCCAAATACACTGTAATGAATCCAAATAAGCAGTGTTTTTCAACCTTTTGGGCAAAGGCACACTTGTTTCATGACAAAAATCACGAGGCACGCCACCATTAGAAAATGTTAAAAAATGTTAAAATTTACCGTATATTGCGGCGTATAAGACGACCCCCAACTTTTCTAGTTAAAATAAAGAGTTTGAGATATACTCAACCACAGATTTTCCACCCGGCGTATAAGACGACCCCCGACTTTTGAGAAGATTTTCCTGGATTAAAAAGTAGTCTTATACGCCAGAATATACTGTAACTCTGTGCCTATATTGACTGTATATAAAGTAATTTTTCATTTTCCCACGGCACACCAGGCAACATCTCACAGTGGAACAGTGGTTGAAAAACACTGCAAATAAGAACTCTGGCCCAAAGTTTTAACCAAAAAACATGCGTTTACTCGTAAGTAATTCCAAATGTAAGATCAATTCTGTAAAGAATTACAGTCTTTGAGAAGCCTTGACGACTGTGTCTAGAAGACTTCAAAGAAAATTTCCGTATGAAACTATTTCATGTTGAAGGCTGTAATTCTTTACAGAATTGATCTTACATTTGGAATTACTTACGAGTAAACGTATGTTTTTTTGGTTAAAACTTTGGGCCAGAGTTCTTATTTGGATTCATTACAGTATACTCCGAAAATAAGCCATACCCCGAAAATAAGCCATAGTGACGCGGTACCTCCGATTAAAACAGCCTGGAGAGGCGTGCTGATGCGACGCGGTTAAAATAAGACACCCCCTGAAAATAAGCCATACTGTGTTTTGTTGAGCGAAAAAAATATAAGACGGTGTCTTATTTTAGGAGAAACACGGCCAAGATGTAGAAGAACACAAACAATCAATGTTGGCGCTGTATTCAAGAAGTTGGTACGTACATCCATATGTGGTGGCAATGTAACGGAATTAAAGCATTTTGGGAAATGGTGTATAAAGAACTCCAAAAAAAAAAGGATCAAATATTCTTTCCAGAAAAGAATATTTTCTTTATTCTTTATTTTAGGAGAAACGCGGTATTATTACATATAAAATACCCCACCTTTACTGTGATCTGAAAACACCGGCACATCTCCCCGTCCCATTTAATATCAGGCAGAGATTGCGAGGAAAGGGGAGTGGATAGAAAGAGACTTTCAAAGGTTTCTCTGAGCATCTTCCCTCTTCTCTTTAAAGTCCCCGAGGCTGGGAATTTAAAAGGGAAAATGGGAGACAATTTGCAAAGGCTTTTCCAAGCCTCTCCCCTATCTCACTTCACTCTCGAAAGTTTGGCGGGGAGGCGAGTTTGCAAAGCTTTTGGCAAGCAAAGGCAACGGAGGGGATTTCCCCAGCACTGTTTCGGCTTCTTTCTTTTTCCTTGCCTTATCTATCCACCGATATATTTTTTAAATCGATGCTCAATAAAAAAAATATATATATATCAAAGTGCCTTGACCGCGTGTGCCTGTTCTCGGCAGGGAACCAGCATGGAGCAGCCAAAACGGAGCAGGATTTAGCCCCTGCTCTTCGGCCGACGAGCGGAGGGCTAGATCCTGCTTCGGGTTGCAAGTGCCTGTCTGCGCAGCCAAAGCAGAATCGAACCCCACCTTCCCGTCCATCGTGAGCGACATCAGCTGAGGTGCGATTTGCAGGAAACGGTCTCGCGGGCCAAACCTCATCTTGGTGGGCCAAGATTGGACGGCGGCCTGGAGGTTCCTCACCCTCACCTTAACTAGACAACCTGGTGCATTTCCTCCCAAAAGAGCACTCCATAAACCAGGCAACATTGTGCAGCGGTACCTCGCAAGACGAATGCCTCGCCGGACGAAAGGCATTCGCTAACGGAAAAGGGTGACGAAGTTTCCTAATGTTTTGCGATTATTTTTCTCCGTCAAACCGCACTTCCTCCGACCGTGCTTCGCAAGGCGGAATTTCCGTCATACGACAGCTCTTGCGGAACGAATTACCGCATTTTAATTACCGCATAAGACGCATTTTAAAGGGGAAAAACCAGGGGAAAATATTTTTTTCTGGTTTTCCTCCTCTAAAAGGCTGGGAGGGGGAGCGAAGGAGGCAGCAGCGGTGGAGGGACTGGGAGAGGAACATGCTACGGGCCTCCCCTGCCTCTCCCACCCTGCCGACACCAGCGAAAGTGGGGCAGAGAAAGGGGAAGCCCAGTAGCGATGCTGTAGGGCTTCCTGTCCTCCCACCCCACTTTCGCTGGTGTTGGGGAGGTTTAAAGATTTAAAGACAGCTGGGGAGAAGGGGTGAACGCTCAGCCCTTCTCCCCGGTTGCCTTTAAAAAAAGCGGGGATGATCCCGGCTGCTTTCCCCACCGCCCAGCTCCCCGCGCCGATGCAGAAAGCCTGCTTTTTGGATCGGCGCGGGGTGCTGGGTGGTGGAGGAAGCAGCTGGGATCCCGGCTGCTTTCTCCACCGCCCCGCGTCGGTCCAAAAAGCCTGATTTCGGGCGCTGGGTGGTGGAGGAAGCAGCTGGGATGCTGCCGCTTCCTCCACCACCCCCGCGCCGCGCGCCAATCCCAAAAGCCTGCTTTTGGGATCGGCGGGCAGCGCAGAGGAGGAACTTCTGGGTCCACCCCGCAGCCTCTGTTTGCAGAAACAAGCATGTTTCTGCGAACGTAGGTGCATGGAGGATCCAGCAACATCTCCGCTGCCGTCCCCCACCTCCTGCCAAACGCAGTGGGGGTGGGGGGAGGCCGCAGGGAGTGAAGCCTTCGCTCCATAAGACGCAGCAACATTTTTCCTTCCTTTTTAGGAGGGAAAACGTGCGTCTTATGGAGCGAAAAATACGGTAATTTCGTCTTGCGAGGCACCACTGTAGCTCACAGCCAGTATTTTGAACGGAGTCCAGAAACGAAGTGATCTCCCAGCAAGGGGGATTTACGTTTCCCGGCCTTTGCTCAGCATCTTATGCAGGCTGTCCTATCGTTTTGGTGCTATCCTCCTTCCATTGCTCCCACCCGATCTGTCTTCCAGAGTCTGGCTTGAAGGGTTAGAACAAAGAGACGTCAATTATGTCTCCATGCCACACACACACACACACACACACACAGAGAGAGACATCAATTACGTCTCCATGCCACACACACACACACACACACACTGACTCAACGCCATCTCAGCTTGACACAACATTCTTGACAAAACAGGTTGGCAACTTGCTGGCTTGGGACCAGATGTTGATTTCACTTTTTTGTATAAATAAATAAATAAATAAATAAAAATGGTGATTTTAGGGGGTCGAGTAGTAGTCTCGACTCCCCCTCCCGCCGCAGCGACGGAGAAACCTCAGACGCGAGGTTTCTCCCGACCGGCGGGGATGGCGCCAAACCGGAAGTCCGATTTCACTTTTTGGGTGGCCCTCAAAGGCTTCTGAAGTTACCCCGTTCTTCCATGCCATCAAAGTTCCTCCCTCCCTATTCTTCCAGATTTTATAAAAGCGTGACAACAAGCAACCAGCCGGAAAGGAATTAATTTGGCTCGCTTCTCAGAACAGTCATTGTATCGCAAAAAAAAAATAAAAAAAAAATCCTCTGTATGCTTCTTGGAGCGTACTCCAATCCAACTCAGCGGAGTTTACACCCTCCTAGACCTGAAGAGGACTAGCAATCCCAATGTGAAACAGCCGTGGTGAAAACTAGTAAAAGTCAGTCGTATTTCAAGGTTAGTTTATCCAGAAAACTTTCGTCTCTGGCTCCACCCACTGTCAGGATGTGGCTCTGAACGGATGACCCCAGACGGAACGAGGTCCTCGATAGGAAAAAGATTCCCTACATTCATAGAATCCTAGAGTTGGAAGAGACCCCCAAGGGCCATCCAGTCCAACCCCCTGCCAAGCAGGAAACCCCATCCAAGCATTCCTGACGGACGGCTGTCAAGCCTCCGCTTCAAGACCTCCAAAGAAGGAGACTCCACACACTCCTTGGCAGCAAATCCCAGCTCTTACTCGCAGGAAGTTCTTCCTAATGTTTCGGTGGAATCTTCTTCTTGGAGTTTGAATCCATTGCCCCGTGTCCGCTTCTCTGGAGCAGCAGAAAACAACCTTTCTCCCTCCTCTATATGACATCCTTTGATATATTTGAACATGGCTATCATATCACCCCTTAACCTTCTCTTCTCCAGGCTAAACATACCCAGCTCCCTAAGCCGTTCCTCATAAGGCATCGTTTCCAGGCCTTGGACCATTTTGGTTGCCCTCCTCTGGACACGTTCCAGCTTGTCAGTATCCTTCTTGAACTGTGGTGCCCAGAACTGGACACAGTATTCCAGGTGAGGTCTGACCAGAGCGGAATACAGTGGTACTATTACTTCCCTTGATCTAGACGCTATACTCCTATTGATGCAGCCCAGAATTGCATTGGCTTTTTTAGCGCTGCATCACACTGTTGACTCATGTCAAGTTGATGGTCTACCAAGACTCCTAGATCCTTTTCACATGTACTGCTCTCAAGCCAGGTGTCACCCATCCTGTATTTGTGCCTTTCATTTTTTTTGCCCAAGTGTAGTACTTTACATTTCTCCCTGTTAAAATTCATCTTGTTTGCTTTGGCCCAGTTCTCTAATCTGTTCAGGTCATTTTGAAGCGTGATCCTGTCCTCTGGGGTATTAGCCACCCCTCCCAATTGGGTGTCATCTGCAAACTTGATCAGGATGCCCTCAAGCCCATCATCCAAGTCATGGATGAAGATGTTGAATGAAGACTGGGCCCAAGACAGAACCCTGTGGCACCCCACTAGTCACTTCTCTCCAGGATGAAGAGGACCCTTTTGCAAACTGGACCAGGATGCCCTCAAGCCCATCATCCAAGTCATGGATGAAGATGTTGAAGAAGACTGGGCCCAAGACCGAACCCTGTGGCACCCCACTAGTCACTTCTCTCCAGGATGAAGAGGACCCTTTTGCAAACTGGATCAGGATGCCCTCAAGCCCATCATCCAAGTCATGGATGAAGATGTTGAAGAAGACTGGGCCCAAGACCGAACCCTGTGGCACCCCACTAGTCACTTCTCTCCAGGATGAAGAGGAGCCATTGATGAGCACCCTTTTGCAAACTGGATCAGGATGCCCTCAAGCCCATCATCCAAGTCATGGATGAAGATGTTGAAGAAGACTGGGCCCAAGACTTCTCTCCAGGATGTAGAGGAGCCATTGATGAGCACCCTTTTGCAAACTGGATCAGGATGCCCTCAAGCCCATCATCCAAGTCATGGATGAAGATGTTGAAGAAGACTGGGCCCAAGACTTCTCTCCAGGATGTAGAGGAGCCATTGATGAGCACCCTTTTGCAAACTGGATCAGGATGCCCTCAAGCCCATCATCCAAGTCATGGATGAAGATGTTGAAGAAGACTGGGCCCAAGACTTCTCTCCAGGATGAAGAGGAGCCATTGATGAGCACCCTTTTGCAAACTGGATCAGGATGCCCTCAAGCCCATCATCCAAGTCATGGATGAAGATGTTGAAGAAGACTGGGCCCAAGACTTCTCTCCAGGATGTAGAGGAGCCATTGATGAGCACCCTTTTGCAAACTGGATCAGGATGCCCTCAAGCCCGTCATCCAAGTCATGGATGAAGATGTTGAAGAAGACTGGGCCCAAGACTTCTCTCCAGGATGTAGAGGAGCCATTGATGAGCACCCTTTTGCAAACTGGATCAGGAGGCCCTCAAGCCCGTCATCCAAGTCATGGATGCCCTCAAGCCCGTCATCCAAGTCATGGATGAAGATGTTGAAGAAGACTGGGCCCAAGACAGAAGAACCCTGTGGAACCCCACATTCGTCTATCTGGGATTGGCCGCCGATCATTGGCACACATATCTAGAAAAATAGACAGGAGACAACTTACACATCTCAAGCAATCTGACCCAAGCAGACAAGTCATCGATCACAAACCTTTCGGTGTTTCTTCATTCAGTTGATGGAAGTGCGGAGACTTTGTGCTCCAGCTCCCAGTGATGACGTACGACTTC